>JALKBU010000154.1:0-71234 GCA_023091735.1 Trichomonas tenax
ACTATGTTTATGGTCTTCATACTCAGCGTGGAGTTTCAATCTATAAATGTCATTATTGTTTAGACTACAAAGATATTTATAACACTTTTTATAAAGGTGCCAATTTTTCCCGCACAAAAAAGTGACAGTTTATTCATGAAAAGTGACTTTAAGGTTCTATGCCACTTTTTGATGTTCACTTTTGTCCTAGACTCCAAAACATAGGTAAAAACCACTCAATTTTAAAAATTTGACTTTAGCTTTAAAAACAAAACCAAATTAGCAAGCTTACCTCATTTATATCATGGCTGATTATAATCCTTTAGGATTCCCAGATAAAGGATCAAAAATATGTGAAAAAATATCCCAGGCCAGAATCGAAGTGGCCTCTGATCCGTGTCAAGGATCAATTCTAATCAATATACTACTGGGACTCAGGTTATTTAAATGAATTATATAGTATATGATTACAAAATGAATACATAAAATTGATTTCCATTACAACTCCATGAAATCTTTAAGAATTTAACTATGGTTTTTGCAGTTACGGCAATGAGTAATCATACTTTACTAATCAAGAGAGTGGATACCAAAATCATTTCCTGAAAAAACATATGCTAATACACAGCATATTTGATAATCAGTTTAAATTTCTCATTATCATTATTCTACCCAAAATTCGAAAATTAACATATTTCAGACTGTTAGATATGAGATTGCATTTTAGCTTTAATATTTCAATATTGTAATTACCTAATGGTAAATCAGCATAGCATTGATAAGATGAAAAGAAGTTCAATCTATGTATGTCTGAGCTTGAAATAACGTTAACAAAAGTTGCAACATAGTGATCATAATCATATCCATCACCTGAAAAGCATGAATTAACTAGAGTTAAAACAGCAGTATACGATCCAAAAACATTTGCTTGACCGCAAGGTCCAATGAATATACATTTTTCATAAGTAAGTATCCCTTGCGCAATAACATATGATTCAATATCAGAATGTTGTGCTACATTATTAACCAAATTACATTGATAAACTTTAAAATTGCCGTAAGATAGAGATGTGACAATATACATTATTTCAGTGTTATTGCATAATGATGAAAAATTTGTGATACACTCTTGATATGGAGAAGATTGCTCATAACCAGTATAATAACAAACTTTATTATAGCTGATATTAGTTGAATAAATTCCAATGATTCCGTATTAAGGTGTTGTTTTGGACTCAGTTCTAAACTCAGACATCGAAGCAATAGAACCTTCAATAATCACATTAGGAAGAGAAAAATTTGTAGATAAATCACAATAACAATTAGCGCCGAATCTATTTATGCATTGCATAGGACAGAAACGGTGCTGAATGATGGAGCTAGTGCATTTAAAATAGACGGCGCCTCTATATTCTTCACTTTGATAACTGCACTTAGAAAAATAACAATTGGTGTGAAGTAATTTAAGATTGTCTTGAGCAACAACTATTGCGCCATTGAATTGGTCAGTAAATAAAGTTTTATTAACAAATAAATTTAATGAACTTAGAAAACTCGAATTAAATGTCGATGCAACAAAAGGGACATTGTAAAATTGCTCACAGACATCTAGAAGTAATAAATCATGATGTAAAATACATGTACTTAAACTTGAAAAAGATAAACAAATTCAAAATTAGATCTGGTTATAATGAAAATTGAGATGTCTCATAGAAAAATTCTATGAGTAGTATTCAAAAAAATTTCCCCCTATAGAGTTTATAGAAAATTATGCTATTACGATATGAGTATGAATGTAGCATATCCCACCATAATATATTGTTATTTTGATAAAATATTTAAAATTGAGCGAAATGCGAAATTGATTTCTCCATTTTTTTTTGTTTACATGTCAAATAAATAATTACTTGGCAAACGGAAAGAAAGTATGACAAAAAATTTACATGTCAAATTTAACAAACGTGACATATTTTGTAATGAAAAAAAAGAATGTTATATATCTTTATGATGAAGAATCTGGCGGCTTCGTTTACGAACGGAGTCATCCAATGAAGCCATATAGGATCAAGATGACGCACTCGTTGCTCTGTGCGTATGGTTTGATCGATAAATTGACAATTCTTACACCACGAAGAGCAACTGTTGAGGACTTAATACAATTCCACGACGAAGGATATATAAACTTCATTAAGAATTCCAACGACAAAAACATCACAAAGAACAGAAACGCAGCAGAATATTACAATATCACAGGAGATTCTCCATTTTTCCCAGGACTCTTCGAATTCTGCCAAATATCTGCTGGTGCATCCATCACCGCCGCTGAATTGCTCAATAACGGAAAGGCTGAAATTGCGATTAATTGGGCCGGCGGTTTGCACCACGCTAAAAAGCAGGAAGCGAGTGGGTTCTGCTACGTAAATGACTGTGTTTTGGGAATACTTAAGTTACTTGAGCGTTATCAAAGAATTTTATATATTGATATCGATATTCATCATGGAGATGGTGTCGAAGAGGCATTTTACACAACAGATAGAGTATTCACTGTATCTTTTCATAAATTTGGCGACTTCTTCCCAGGAACTGGTGCTTTATCAGATATTGGTGCCAGAAAAGGAAAATACTATGCGCTGAACGTTCCTCTTCGTGATGGAATGAATGATGAAGACTACTTAGGCCTTTTCAAGCCAATTCTCACGAATGTGATTCATTGGTATCGTCCAAATGCGATTTTCTTCCAGTGTGGAGCAGATTCACTTGCTGGAGATAAGCTTGGCGGTTTCAATTTGAGCATTCACGGTCATGGTGAATGCGTTCGATTTATTAAGACTTTTGGAATACCAATGGTCGTAGCTGGTGGCGGAGGTTATACAACTAGAAACGTATCTCGCTGCTGGACGTATGAAACAGCCATTTTAATCAATGAGCAACTCGATAACAAAATTCCAGAACACGAATTCTCATCATATTACGCGCCAGAAATGAAATTAAATCAAGAAAGTTACGACATTCTCAATGAAAATACACCAGAAGAAATGGCGAAAATATTAGAAGTTACGACTGAGAATTTGAGGCACCTTCCTTGTGCTCCTTCCGTTCAAATCAATCCTATGAATATTTTCATGTCAAGTGATGATGATGAACGCGAATTCGAGCCAAGCCTTGTCGACAAATTCTTATCTTTATCTATATCATTGTAATACCTTTTTAGGAGGTTTTCGATCAGAATTTCTCCATCTACTGCAAGTTTGATGCTATCAAATTATGATTTTCTTTGCTTTCAACAATTAAATTCACGTGATATTACACCAATGCTTGCTGAATATATTAAGCAGCACTTCGCCCGATAAATTTACAATTCCAAATTTCATCCGATAAATACAATTCCAGACTTACACATAATTATATTACAATTACAGCACCATTTGATGTATGTCAATTACGATGTGCAAACTATAGTTTGAAATGTATCCAAAAATATCACGTCCAACTCAAAAGACTGTCTTAAATTATCGAATTGGTTCATACTTGCATATAATCCTTAAATTGTTGTTTGAATAAATATTACTTTTCCTTGTGAAATATTGGAATTTTTTTTGAAGAATGACAGAATTTGATGTGTTAATGGGTCTGAATGTTTGATTCTAAATCTGTATTGTAAATTAAACAATCAAAAGATGCTCAAACGTACTCATCAGCATCAAAAATATGATGAATAAAAAATTCGATAATCAAATTTTCTATTTTTAATGTTATTTTTGTTTTTTAATGTGTTTGAAGAAAATATTTTTGCTCCTTATTGACATATTTTCTTTATTATATTCACTCAAATATAATTTACTATTTGTTTGATAAATGACTTTTCAATGGAAATATTTTTCTAAGATTATGATTTGTGATAATCCGTATGTCCTTAAATCAACTACATTATGGAGTTTCCTTATTGCATGAAGTCGTATTCATCATAAAGATTAGTTATAAAAAATACAAACATTTATTCACAAATATATCGCAAAATCTAACTCATCGGGGACTTTGGCTTCTTTTTCTTCTTAACAGCTTGAGTTGTAGTAAAGTAATTCGTATAAAGCTGAATAATTGGCTTAATTGGAATCTGCACATCGTTGAAGTGCTCCTTTTGTATTCTCGGAGATGTTTCAGGCGATTTCGCCTTTGGTTTGATGTTATTATCTGTCCAATCGTATTTAAAGTCCCATTCAAAGCCCTCGCGAACAAATAGCCTTCTAAACAAGTCCCTAAGTGCAGCGTACTTTGGTTCTTCCTCGAATTTCATTGCGCGAACGATTTCGAAATATTCAACAAATTCAATCGGCAATCCTTTGCATAAGTTCTCTATAGACGTTGTTTCCTTCTTCTTTCTGATCTGTTCGTACTTAGCATCGCGCTCAGCAGCGGCTCCTAAGCCCATCCATGGAAGAGTTCCCGTTAACAAGTATATCCAGACATAGCCTAAACTTTCCATGTCATCTCTGCGTGAGGGCTCTGCTCCATTGAGAACTGCAATGGATGCATATCGTGCTGTGCCTGTAAGTGATTTATTTTCGGAATATGCGATATGTTGAAGCGTATTTTGATCTCTATATCGCTTAGAAAGACCAAAATCAATGACTAAAACAGTGTAAGCTGAATGCCCACGTCCCATAACGAAGTTATCTGGTTTGACATCGCGATGAATATAATCTTTTTTGTGGATGAATTCTATTGCTGTTATCATTTGGGTTGCAAGCATGAGAACGGTTTTTAGCGAAAATTTCTTATATAATTTTAGTAAGTCTTCGAGTGATTTACCGCATAAATCCATAACCAACACATTGTCTAGCTTTTCTGTGCCATAAAATATTGAGTTCGGTATATTTATGCAACCTGCGAAAACTTTATATAACTTGGCCTCATAAGGGAGCTGCGGTGCTGCAGATTTTGCGTGCTCGATCTTGATGGCCGCGTGAATATTTTGTTCCAGATCTTCGCACGCAAATATCTGACCAAAACTGCCTTGGCCAATTCGACGAATAAGCCGGAACCTGTTAAATAAAATGTTACGCGGCTTATTCATCTAAATATTATTTTTTCCGTTTATTTTTCAATTCTTCGTTTTTTATTTCATCACTTAAAAACATCACCAATAGATCCCAATTTTGTTGCTTTTTTGTAATCTTAGATACAATGCTTGAAAACTTTTCTAAACTCTTGTTTTGAGTTATTTCTTCATTATTTTACGTGTCAAAAATTGTTTTTACATAACATTTTACTTTCAATTATCAAATTTACATGACAACAATTATTAAAATCCATGACATTTTATTTCATGTTTCCTGTAAAATTGTCTTTTTAAATATGATCATAAACCATTAAATATCAAACCACAGGACATAAATAATATATATTTATCTTTAAATAGCAAAAATATAAAGAAGTTGTTGAAGAAAAATTGATTTTTGTGTAAGAGAGTTTTAAATGTCGGATTATTAAGGTTAAATAAAGGTGACAAAATCTTCGTTTTTTTCTAGATGACTGAAACAAAGCCAGCTGAAGAAGTTGAAACCAAAGAAGATTTTCGAGCTAAGCAAATCCACGAACTGGAGCAGCTCCAGATAGTTCTCGATGAAAATAACTCTCTTCGCGCCAAATATAACGCATTACAAACTCAAGTTGCTCCATTAGTCGATAATTTTGGTCACAGTGCAGGACAAACACTCCCGCAGATACAAAACGAACAAATTCTTACTCCAGAAGAAATCGAAGCCTTGAGAACAAAGCTTGAACAAACTTTAGCGGATTATAGAGCCGAAACATTGGCAGCAGGACAGTTAAACTCTGAAATAGAGAAGATGTATACCACACTTTCATCATTAAAGATGAATTTTAGACTTGATCAAGACAATAAATTAACCGCACAAAATAAAGCTTCAGCATTGACGCTCGAAAACTTCAGACAGAAGACGCAGAGTGTTAAAGAGGCTTGGGAGACTGAAAGGCAAAGATTAGAAAAACAAATTGGATTTTTGAAAAAAGTTCATGAATCGTCATCTGAAGATATTAAGGAATTCGAAGAACAAATGAGAACAAATAACAAAGGTATTCAACATCTTTCTTCATCAATCACAATTGCAAAAGAAGATATAAGAGATTTCACAGAACAACTTCAAAAAATTGAACCAAAGCTTAAAGAATTCGAAGAACTACAAAAGAAGCACCAACAAAGTGAAGTTCTTCTTGTCGAGCTTTCAGATCAATTTGAATTACTCAAAAAATCGGTCGAAACAGATTCTCTCACTGCAAACGTTAGGCGCCAAATAGACTACGGCCAGAAAACAATCAATGAAATCAACAGGCAGATCGATAAGATTCAGTGTGAGACAGTTGCAATCCAAGAAAAATCCCGAGAATATAGAACGCGCATAACTGATCTAGAAACGAAGCTTCAGCGTACTCTCACAGAAACAGACAATCTGGAATCGGTTGCCAAGGATCTCGCAATCCAGAAGAAGCAGCTGCAGGCAGAACTCAAAGAGTTCAGGCAAATCTATGAAGAAAGAGGCGGCCAAAATGATGTCATATCTAAGAAGATTGAAGATGGAATTACACTTGAAAAACAGCCTTGGGAGATCAGGAAACAGATGATTACCCTCAAGAACGATGTCAAGGATATGGAAACTATCCAGAAGAAGCAGAAAGACTTCGAATCTCTTTTATCAACAACTACTGTGCAAACAAAAGGAATTCCACAAAGAAAGAGAATCCCAATGATTCCTCTCAAGAGCACAAAGTGATCAATATTTGTTTGTTATTTTAATACTAAAGCTTATTTTCAATAACATTTATTTGAATGTTGAAATTAAAGATGAATAAAAGATAATTTTTTTTTTACAAATCAGGGTGATGATGGTCGTGATCGTGGTGGTGATGATGGTCATGGTCATGATCCTCCAAATCGCCTATTAAACCTTTCAAGAAACCTCCACGATCAGCTATCTTTCCTTTCGACTTCTTTCCATTCTTAGATTCATAGTCATTAAGATATTGCTGGATAATGGCCATGGATTGATCCATAGAACGTAATTTCTTCGATCTTGATTGTGGCTTGAAGTGAACGTATACGACAATAAGGGTGGCGATGAAAATCAAAATGATGGTGAAAATGATCGGGTGATCGATGATTTTTTGAAGATTTCTTTTGAAGAAGGAATTCTGAATTTCACGCTCTCTTTCTTCGTTAGCTTCGTTGATTTGGCGAATGGCAGCTTCTATTCTTTCCTCCTCATCCTTCTGGCGCGCTTCTTGTAAATCTTTGATAAACTTTTCAACGTCAAGCTTCGGTGGAGCCTCTGGCATATCAATAGCCTCATGCATGCGCTTGAAAATACGCTGGTATTGTTGTCCTACTGTTGCAATTTCAACAAAATCAATATCACCTTCGTCATCATCGGATGTAGAAGAAGCACCGGCTTTCTTATTGCGCATGAAGTCCAAAAGTTCGTTTTGTGCATTTCTATAAGCAATCTCCTTATTATAATCAGCTTTTTTGTGGTAAATATCGGCAATAAGACCGAGACTGAGAGCCGGCCACTGGAGTTCAACTTGAGCTGTTGGATTCATTGCGACAATTTTCTCTGTATTTAAGCAAATATTGAGATACTTTTGGATAGCAACAGTGTAATCCTTCTTTGCCTGCAGCACTTGGGCCATTCTAAAAGCGTTTTCCATTGCAGACGAAGCTGGAGCTCCATGAAACGGATTTTCACTCTCCATTACCGTGTTTTACAAAGACCCTGTAATATTTTTAATAACCCCAATAATAATTACTCACCCCCTGGAAAAATATAGAGCCCCTTCATTTCAAATGAATGAAAGCAATTAAGAAAAAGTATTCATTCTTTAGGCGAAGGAAAGTTTCTTTTTTGATATTGCTTTTAATTGTAGCAACATTTATTTTGGCATGCATAGGTTATCAAGAATCGAAACATTCAACGGTAATTCGAGGATTTCATCCTTGTTTTTCAGCTAAATCCGTTGATTCATTAGATGAAGCAATAACAATCAAGTTCAAAGAGATAATACCACACCAATTTTATCAAAATATTAAAGATTACTTTGGGTATGAAACTTCTGCTCTTGATCAAATTCTAAATTTCCATAATGGATCAACAAAACTACTCAGCATCAAAGATGATACATTAAAGATATCAATAGATCTTCCTTTTGTTCAAAATTATATTGGAAAATTATATTGTAAGAATCCGACAGCAAAACTACCGTCATTATCTCATATAAAGAGTGTTATATCACAGTCAGATAATGATTTTAATTTGAAAATGATCAAAAGTGATTTTTCGATTTCAAATTATTCTCAAGCAAAATGCTATGGTAAATCATATGAAACGAGATACTGCGAGTTCAGGAATGTTGCAATTTATCATGGATTTCTAACATTCTTTACAAATACTGAATTTAATTTTCCACATCCATTTTTAACATTAGACGGAAGATCTCCACCATTTAGTTCCCAGAAATCAATTCTCGATCAAGAACCAGTTGTCCTGACGCAAACATTTGATTCTATTCCTTATTCGAAGCGTTTTGAAAAGGATTCAATTTATATCTCACTTTTTAATGATAGCACATCAATGTGGAATACAATAACTAGTGCAGCTTTGCCATTAATTGCTTGTTTACACACTTTCAACACATCTTTTGATAACAATGTTTTTGTTCGAAATGGAAATAGTGTGAATGAAGTCTTAAAAGTTATATCAAATAATGATATCACTTTGTTGCCAAAATATCCAAAAGAGTCATTGTTTTTCAAAAGACTAATTGTTGGAATTCCAACATTCGAAGAAAACCCTTCATATCTAAGGGAGAAAGACCAAGAAAATTTAGTAACATTCAGCTTTGATAAGAAATTGATCGAAAATCTTAAATCAATTGTTGATGCCAATTTTAAACTTCAAAGAACACAGAGTGAACAAATTTTCATTACACTTTTGGAACACAATAAATTCATACAAAATCTCGATGATTTGGAACAGTACATTAGGACAAATTGCGATGCATGCATTTTTAATAGAATCAATTTTGGTTCATTGCCTTTAGAAAGAAGAATTGCAATTTCTGCAGACACCAATGTATTCATTGGAGCAGAAAGTGATTACCTATCATATTCCTTTTGGATGCAGAAGGGAACATTTACTCCCACAATAATAGAGTTTCGACCTTATTGGATGAATTCTACAAGGATTGGAAAAGAGATATCAAAATACACAGACTTTAACTATTATTCATTGCAATCAATTAATAAAATCAACATTAAAAATCCATCATGCGCTGGCTTAAAGGATAATTATGTGACAGATAAATGTTATAATTATCTCCTAAGTCAGAACATTACAATCGAATTAAGTGAGTTTTCAAGTATTTTTGATCAAGTTATCAGTCAATATTCTTTTCTTGTTCCATAAATATTATTGTTTGTATCTTTGTAAATATTGTCTTATATTATGATAATGAAAAAATCAAATTTTGTTACGTAAGTCGAAATAAAAGTTAAATCATTGAAAGCAAACAATGAGGTGTAAATATGCACGTGTTTCTGCATATGAATACATGCTTAACACCGTGCAAAATAAGAAGATTGAATTTTTTATAAAATTTAGAATTTAGCTTAAAAACTCTCTTACTTGTTATAAAATAGCTATTGGCAATGTGGTGTTCACATGTACGAAAATATTATTCTTAATTTTGGAAAAAGAAGAAAATTTAAGATTTAGCTATGAAAAATATACTTGATTTGACTAAATACTAATATAATACTAAGCAGCATCTACACATTCTATTTTATGTTATATTTGTTAAATTTTAGTAATTCTGATAATTGTGATAAAATTATAAATTTGATCGATGTATTATTATCGCATAGTACAGGCTTGGTATAAATATAAGAATTGTAACTATTGTAGGCAATGAAATCAGATATATGGAAATTATTCTTGTGCAAAATAATTAGTACAATGTGTATAGATAATTTACAAATAACACGTGAAGCGCATGTCATAATTACATCCAATTTGTATATCTAAATAACTATATCATGACTTATATACTGAAAAACAATAACCAGTATAAATCCGGAGAATGAATGTGTAAATGAAAGGATATAGTTGCAGTGCAATTGTAGATATGAATAGCCAGACTGAATTCTAGATTAAGAAAAATTGCCGAAGGAAATAAAGAACAAATATGCAATTAATAGGCAATATTAGTATAGCAGCAGTGATAAGATATCGACTAGATACTAAAATGCATAAAAGCAGATAATTATTTCTGATATAAAAACTGCATTGATTGTATTGATGAAATTTAAAAGAATGATTGACTGAGGCTTCTGAATGTAATTGGTGAATGGATGGCGATGTTAATTTGGAAGAAATAGATGACAATAAAGGTTTGTCTGCTTCATTAAAAATAATGAAAAGTGACATTTTATCAGAGCAAAGAAGGTAATGTAAGAAGATATTGGCATGACTTGGCATTGATGATATGCACGTAAACTTTGTAAGAATTCGCGTTATTAGATTGCATAGAATGAAAACATTAAATTATTTCAATTTAGTAAATTTATGAGATTTTGATTCGGCAACAAATGAAATTGCGGCGGGATATACAAAACTCAGCTTAAATGCCAATCAGTACGAAATAAAAATGAGCGGAAATTAGAAAAATGATGGAAATTATTTCATTATATTTTTCTTGCCCTATTCTAAATAATGATAGGAAGTCGAAATTATGAAGCAATAGCTATCGTTATTACATCTCAGAGATAACTTCGATTAACAATGTGTTTGCTCTTCTCTGTAATCTATGGTGCTGCGTATAGCTTTACCTCATTCTATATCTGCACGTCCTGGTGGTCCAGTATCACATTTATCTCCTTTTTCACCGGTATCTCCTTTAAATTCATCATGATGTTTATTTAAATAATCTAATGTTAATAAATATACATTTGTTTCATCATTTAATATATTAGATATTATTTTGCCAGATATTTCTATAGGTTTTTTGAATCTAATTATATTATTAAACTCATAGTTATTATTTAGTAAACTAATTAAATAAATAATATAAGTTAATGAATTTCTAATAGATTCATCAATAGTACTTTCTTTAAATATAATATCATTATTTGATATAAATGGTACGTATACTATTGTTTGTCCTGGATCAAATGTTCTATCGATATAAATCCTACGCGATGTATTACTATCAGATATTATTAAACTTATATTATCAAAACTTAATCTGTATTTATCAAATACTAAACACTTACATCTTTCGCTAATATATGAATAAGGAGCAACTGACATTTTAAAATTAATAAAACATGTATTTCTATTTGAAATCAACAGATCCAGTAAATTACAATAAGATTAATATTAACACAGAAATACCATTATATGATAATGAGAATGTTATGATACGTATTAAAAACGTTTCTTTCAATTCAATTATAATATTATGTGATGAAAACGATTACATAAAAATACAAACATCTTATAGTACTAAAACTTATTATTTTAAAACAATTACAACATTAGATTTACCATCAATTCCAGAATATTTATATCTAAATGTATTTAACAAAGATATCGAAGTTTAAGAATTCACATATAGCATAATACTTACTTTTTTGTTTAAAGTTTTTATTTAAATAATCCATTAATTTATCATCACTTATTTTCTTAATTTTACTTTTTATATTTTCATAAAAGTATTTGCTGTTGAATCCATTGAACTAGATGTTGCCGAAACTATTATTTGATCATAATATGGTTCTTTTGATAAACGATCTGTTATCATAATATGTCTAATAACACCATATGTTTTACCAGAACCCATTTTACCACAAAAGAAGTATACACCAATAGCACAAAACGGATAATTATTACTAAATGGTAATATAAGACCTTGATTTAATTTATTCTTATTTTTTCACCATCCTTTTTTAATATCTTATCAACTTTATCTTTAATATTCTTCATTTTATAATTATTGAATAATGAATAAGTATCAATCGCCAAATATTAATAGTTCAGAGATTAATATCTATTATGAACATGTGTTTTCAAAACCTAAATATAATGATGAAAAAGTAGTAAAGTGAGGGGGTAGTTGCTCGATTTTGTAATTGTATATATAGAGGATGTATTCCAACATATATATTTATATTGTAATTCCGAGCAATTAATTTTTTAAGTTAATTTTTAAAATAATTTATTTTTTTATTCGTATAAAAGAGTAAATATATGGCTATCGTTTCGCCTGAGCTTATGAAGAAATGGGAAATTAAGCAATTAGAAGTTGATGAATTTTTAATTAAATCTAATGAAAATTGATAAAATTGAAGACTCAACACCTATTAAAACAGGACATGGTCTAAATCCTGAATGGATTAAAGAACAATTTAAAAATGAAGGTTGTGAATTTTTAAATGAATATAAAGGATGTGAAAGTGAGCTTATTTATAGATATAAAGGAAAAATATTTTCAATTACGTGGCATAGATGGAATAAAGGTGAAAGACCTAATAAATGTGCTGAAATAAAAATAGTTGAAAATCCAAAAGAAAATGATGTTTCTATATATTGCATCCGTAAAGTTCCAACAAAAAGGGGAAAACGAATGAATAGAAGAATTTATAACCCAGAATATATTAAAATGATATTTAAAAATGAAGATTGTGAAGTATTAAATGCTGAAGAATATTTAAACGTTAAAACTAAGTTAAAATATAAATATATTGGAAATGATGAAAGATGTAAAGAAAAAGATAAAATTTATAGTATATGTTTTAATAATTGGAAGACTTTAGGTATTAGAAAACATTTTAAAAAATATGGGAAATCAACTAAATTTTTTAAGGGAGAATATAAAGCTGAAATCATTGATGAAGGTGATGGATTGTAAACTCTGGTTGCAACCCGTAGGACAACGTGCCTGGAACCTATGGTTCTTGGAATGTAAATTTTTACAATGTGTTATTTTCTCTCTTTTTTTGAAATAATTTATTTTTAATTCGCAAGAAATGAGCTCAGAACTTCAGTATGTAACAGTCAGTAAATTAATTGAAGCACTTAATCCAATTTTGGATAGTGTTAAACAAGTTGATGTTAACTTTTGTGATTATGTTAAAAGTTTATGTTATAAAGGTAAACATAATATTAAGCCAATCGTTTTTGCATTTGATGGTCAATTAGAAGATAATGAAAAAATATGGGACCTCATACCTGATATATTATATTTGACAAACTTAACAGACAAATTGTTTAAGAGACTTCCATTATCAAAAATATTATGTCGTGTTATGATTAAAACAGAAACAAAAGAATATAACGGATTTAAATATCATCCTTCCAAAGTTCAAGAATTAGGAAATGAAAAGTTGCAGAAGAAATTAGAAAGGAGATTGAGTGATGAAAGGGTAAAAATGGTAAACAAATTAGCTGAAAAATGTAATATTGAAGAAGAGTTTGATGAAATTGAAATTGATCCTGAATCTCTTTAAGCTGAATTTAATACTGCAATGATTTTATTTATTCTATCCTCAATCATATTTATTCTTTTTGTTAAATCTTCTATCTTCATTAATGCTGTCACTCTTGATTGAGGAATAGATTTTAAACTTACTACTCCCTTTATTTTTGTAATTTTGAAACCATGACCCTCTGGGTCTCGGACTTTGTCCTCAATTTTAAACATTTTATTTAATTTGCAGGTAGTGTTTTCTTCGAATATCTTCTTATTACTCGCATAGTACTCATTAAATTCATCAACAGTTTCAAATGTTTTTGAATCAGTAATTGGTTTTATTATTTTGAGTTTTGTTTCTTTTTGATCATGTTGAATTAAATTTGATTTTTTTTTATCATGTTCATCTTCAACTTACCCATGCCATGAATGACTTTTTGATTTTAATATCGATCCATATTTCTCAACTTTTGAGTTTCATAATGCACACATTTGTGGCATATTCAGAAGATATGTGGCTATAATGCTGCACTATTTATCTTTTCTAAATGCTCTTCAAACCATTTTTTACAAAATGATGTATTTTTTGTATTCCAAAAGTTGGAAAAGGAGGGTATAGATTTGCAGGTGTGAAAAGAATCTATGATGTCTTTATTCACTTTGGATAGTGTTACAATATCCAATCAATGTATCATTTTCTCAAGATTAATTTAACAAATTATTGAGTCACGGAAAAATTAGCATAAATTGAATACTTTACAAGATGATACATAAAATATATATGGAGGTAGAGAAAGTTTGTCCTTGATGATGTTCTAACCATCCTCGTCCCTTCCACAATCACACACTCTGCCTTCTGTCCTACAGCAAAGAACTCTCCCGTTTCTCTTCTCGTTTTTCAACGAAAGAAATAATTTCATCACCAAAAAAGTACCATCAAAACAGCTGATTTTCTAGCCTCTTACTGTATATCGAATGGAGAATTGAAATATCACTCCTTATCCTTGCTTTTCTCGTCGAATAAACACTTTTTTATATAAACAGTTTTTGTAAAGTATTCAATTTGTGCTATATTTTTTCTGGGATACTATTTGCAATATTACAAGACAGATTGGAAATTGTTTTTTGTCAAATTGCAATATTTTTTGTCAAGTAAAGAGTCAAAAGGCAAATGTAAAGTTTATATTTACGTTTATAAAAAATTATAAAAGTGACAATAATGCAATCAAAAGGAAAGAAAACTCAACAGACAGCAGTTCCTAAAAAGCAGAGAAAGGAACAAGCTCCTAGTAAGTCATCCAAATCTTCCGCTAATTCTTCTGAAAAAACGTTAGATGTTCTTACAAGTGAAGCAATTAAGAATTCTGGCGGTGCAAACGTTCTCCAAGCGCAATATTACAAAGAAGTTGCTTCTGCAGTAATGAATAGCAGCTCTCCGACACTTTATTTTGCAAAACCATCTATTTCAAATCAGCAAACGAAAGAATGGCAGCAGTCATTCTTGTATGTCATAAAGTACCTCAAAAAGCACGGAATGACAAATACATTGGAAGCAATGCAGTTAGAATCTCCAAAAATTGGAAAGAATTTACGCGGAAACAAGTGTTTGTTCGTTTTTGACGAACTTATTGGCACTTCAGATGACCTCGGTGACCGCTCATTCCGTTATAAAGTTGATACGTTCTTTGAAGAAAATGGACTTCAACTTCTTCCAAATCCATACGCTTTCAACATGAATGAGGAGGTCCTTGATGGCGATATTCAGACTCGTGCACAAACAACTGCAAAATCGAATATTGTTAAACCAATTCTCAAAGAGAAGAAGATGATTAATTAGATATTTGTTACTATGTAAAGTTATGTCTTGTATTGATTTCAAACGCGCTCAATATTTTTAATTTATTTTTTGATATTTTGTGCTGTAATGCCCTATACTATATATTTTTTTAGTTAAATTATTGGTCTTCGATATTCATGTAAGTTTAATTATTAATTTCAAAATTATAATATCAGACAATTATTTATATTTTGTAACCAAACACGCTGTAACACCATATCTATGGTCCTTAACATCAACTTCCTTAATCTCAAATGTACACTCGAGTTTGGAATCCTTTGAATCAAAGACGGCTGTATAAAGAACGCCGCCATTGATTGGCTGATAAGAATTTCTGATTGTAGGATTCTTCTTGAGTGGAAGAAGTGGCTCAAGCTTCTTCAAAACATTATCAACGCCATTAACTTGTTCTTCTAAGATATTTCCAGCAACATTGGGATCAAAGAACGGATGGATGGATTCTGCTTTAGTGGATAATTCGGCGAAGTGCTTTTCAAAATTTTCAGCGACATTTTGATAGTGAACACTCATTATAATTGTCACTTTTTAGAAGGCACTTTTATGTTTTTTGAAAATATTTTTGACTTTTGAGCTCATTCATGATCATCACATATCATGGTGATCAATTTGAACAATAAATTGTTCATCAATAATGATTTTTTTCATTATTTATCAAGTATCATTACCTTATAACTCTAATCATATACTCTATTGGTACACCCTAGTGTACGTTTGGGTCCCAGTTTGTTGGTTCTAAATATATTTTTTTCGGTGATCATATATCAGACAAAAGTGTTTAATATATACACTCAAATATACAAGCTTAGCGATGCAATATAAACGGAGATCGAAACAAGTGAGTTTGCAAAAATATTAATCAGATCACTCCTTAATCCGTTTTTTTGGATGTTCAGGATCAATCTCCTCTTCTTCTTCACTTCTTGGACGAGCATTTTCAACAATTTCTGTTTGATTTTGTGCCTTGAATGCTGCAGGGTCTTGTGCTGGTGCAGCAGCTTTGGCCTTCATTTCAAGAGTTCTAACGTAAGAGTAGAGGCCAGAGAATGCAATGATCATAACAGTTCCAATAAATTTTTTAACAGTCATTTTTTCACTTGTTGGGAAAATGACAAATGCAAGGATTGTCTGCAAGCAGGCCTTTACTGTACCTGCTAGGTTATGTGTTAATGGAGAAGTAACGTTAATATTGATGAATATTGCAATATTAATTAAGAAACCAACAACACCTGCGAGGGTTTGCATTATCCAGAAGTTTACAGATAAGTGGTGTGATAATACTTCAAATTCACCATTGAAATATATAAATGGAATTAAAACAACAATAGCAATTGGTGTATTATATTCTATCAGAACATATTCGTTGTTATCGAGGATCTTGAGTGTTCTCTTGACAACAATCGAATAAATGGCAACAAATAAGGAAGATGTGACGCCATATAAACAGCCTTTCCATGTCAATCCAATTTCACCTTCAACACCGAAGAAGAAGCCAATGATAACACCAATGCAACATAAAATAGCTTTAAGAGATGTTGTTTGGTGTAAGATAAAATATGTGAGCAAAATGTTGAACAAAATTGTAAGTGAACGTACAACCTGATATCCAGAGACGCTGACAAACTGAAGGCATTTGTTATTAAGACCAATTTGAAGTAAATATGTTGCGCTCACAGGAAGTACTTTAATAAACATGTCTAGGTTATACTTGATCGGTGGGAATATGTTTAATATCGGAACACTTTGGCAGAAAGTTGAAATAATAATGATAATAATATATGTGACGATAAATTGATACCACGAAGAAAACAATGCACCAGCTTTTTCTTTTGATTCAGATATTACAAGCCTATTGAGGAAAACAAGTAAAATTGAAATTGTCATATAAAATGTTACAGCAAATATAGTTTTTCCTATCGTAGCCTTTAAAACTTCCTTCTGCGGTTTTGTGGGTATAAGAAGTTGGTCGTTTTCAGGTGCGTTTGCTGATTTATACATTAAAAAAATTAGAAATACCCCTTTTAAAAATTCCCAGACCCTTTAATTAATTCTTATCAGCTAAATTTAAGGCACGACTTGCATCTGATGTAAACTATTCAAAAATATAACCCGACGGCTTAAATGTCCAGTTAAATTTAACAGGGGAGGATTTAGTCCATGACTAAGCCCTTAGTTTTATCGATTCAAAGCGGCATTTCTCACGGAAGATGCGGAAATAGGTCCGCCGTTCCTGCTATTGAGATCAGTGGCATCGATTGTGATCCAATAAACACTGTTAACTTCTCTACACACACCGCTTATCCAAATGTTCGAGGAACAAAAGTTCACCAGCATGAGTTACAGCAGCTCATTGAAGGCTTGAGACTCAATGGAATCCTTCCAGACTATACACACATGCTCACTGGCTACGTAGGCGACCCGAACATCATAATTGAGCTCGCAAACTTACGAAACGAACTTGGATCGAATGCTTGCTACTACTGTGATCCGGTTCTAGGCGACAATGGAAAATTCTACGTGTCACAAGAATGTCTTAATTTAATCAAAAATAAGTTAATACCAGTCGCTCAGATTATATCACCAAACGCTTATGAGGCAGAGTGGCTTACCGACATGAAAATGACAGACCAAAGAGCATTATTGCAGATTGTTGAAAGATTGCATGGGATTGGACCCGAAACAGTCGTAATCACAAGTACAGAGTGGAAGAGGAGGTTTGTCTTCTTCTCATTCGAAAAAGGTAAAATTCAATTTGCGATCGAGATGGCCAGTTTTGATCGCAAGTTTTGCGGACCTGGAGACCTCTTTGCTGCACTGTTCTTAGCAAATGACATCAAATTCCCCAAGGAATACAGAAAGATTGCATCAAGGACTGTAAATTCTGTCTATGATGTCTTAAAGACAACCGTTGAACTCAACAGCCGTGAATTAGCAATTCCAAGCTCTGTTACATACATAATCAATCCAAATGATGAATTTAAGATAATGGAACTTCAAGAATTCATTGATGCTAATATTAATTGATTGTTTTTATAAAGTTTAAAGATGTATTTATTCATATCTTGTATTCTTATTTTGAGTTTATTTCAAATTTCGTTTCCAATACTTTTAAATCTAATGTAGAACCACATTTCTATCAGACTGTGAGTTTGTTATACTTTAAAAATCTTTTAATTCTAATATTAATTTTTATATGAAAACCTTTTAAGCGATATTAAAGGTCTAATTTATCAAATAACAGCTGAAATTACATATCGAAGTCATATTGCAAGTCAAGAGGTTGAGTATCGTGTGGAATCATTGCATCAGTATCTTGTGGTGTTTTCTGTGTGGCTCTCTGATTAACGGCCATTTCATAGAGACGCTTACCATAAAGTCCAAGGAATACAACTCCAATGAAGACTGCCAAGACAATTAATGAACGCTTCCACTGCAAAACATAAACTAAAATGGTGTCTTGATCTGTCTTAACATCGTTGACCCAGCATTGGTGTGTGTTAACATATTCGAGTTGATTTGTTTGAATATTTTTGATATCTGGTGCAGCTGAGCATGATAATATTGTAAAGTTAAATCCTTTTTCCTGGCCTTCTGGTGCTGTGTAATTTACCAAAGTATCGAAAACGGAATCAGTAATTATACAAGATGACTTAGAGCCAAGACTGACTCTTATTTCACCTAATGCGTAGTTGTTGACTTTGAAAACTGCATTGCTAATGAGAATATTTCCAATAACTATCAGCATTTCTGTTCTTATTTCATTATCAAAGAAATTAAAGTATGATGTGCGGAAAGGTTCACTGTTTGTTGAGAATGATGAGAAAAGCGAGTTGCATTTGTTTCCTTCGATATTATGATATTGTAAAATACTTCCAACAGCGCCACCAGAGATACGTATGCATGGGAAGTTATCGGCAAGTGTGTTCTTTGTGCAGTTGGCTGAGAAAACAATGCATTTTCCTAAAGATAATACAATCACATCGTTATTTGAATACAAAATCGAGTCAGCGCATCTGCAGGCGGCGGTGTTATTGAGTTCAGCAATGCCTTTTGAGCAAGAACAGTACATTGCTGTTTGTGCTTTCGCACCACTGCAATTATGGAAGCATAATATGTTTGCAAAGAGATTGCATGTTTCTAAGTAAACGGCACCTCCTTGGGCATCAGTTTTACACATATAAAACCCTGTTTCTTTCATGATGATTGTACCCATCCTATATTTGAGATTTACGGCACCACCATTCTCTCCCAATGACTGCACTTGATAGAAAAGACAACCAATGATAGAAAGTGTCTCATTTGCAGTTTCTTCACCTCTTAAGCGATTATACTTCGTAGAGTTCATAATACTGACTTCATCTACGCGTATAACAGTGCTAAGACATTTTGTGAACTTGGAGTTGTAAAAATTGGTGTTTAGAGGTTTATTGGCGAAATAGAAATTATTAAAAAGGCGAGAAGCACGAATATTCGAAAATTTAATGACATTTGAAGAAATGTGCGCAGAGTATGAGTAAAAGGGGCTTAAACTTTGAGAGGAAAGACTCAATCTTACAATGGTTGAGTTCATCCAATTTGACAAATAAGATTATTTTGTAAACCTGATTTTGTCATAAATTTTATTCACACATAATAATATGGATAACTGTTCCAAATCACTCGACCATTATATGGTTAGATTGTTTTCCAAATCAAATAGGAATTATATATTCATATTGAAAAATATCACTATTATTTATTCAACATAACGTCCAATAAGTGCCTTGGTATAGTATATCGGATAAATGTACTTCAGAAGGTTAAATTGAATCAATCAAAATTTTGAAAACCTAATTATGAAACATATTGTTGATAAACAGTATGTTTTTCAAATGCCTTCTTATGGTAATGCTGTAAGAAAACAATTTCTCTTATTTGGAGAAATAAGTATTGAAAGATATGAAATCTAATAAATGATTAGCTTAGACTGATTGACGCATCATAGCATCCTAGTTTTTGAGTGCCTTCAAGAAATGAAATTCTTAATTTATATCTTCCACTCATGAGGTTCTTTGGTACTGTAAACTGAGTGCCATAAACAAACTCTGCAAATGTGGATGGACACCTCAGCATAGAAAGTTCACAAAGTTTTTGTCGATATCTTATATCTGGTGTTCTTGTTCTAGAAAGTTGAACTTCAATAACCGGATCAACAACTCTACCGAAGTGTTCTATTGAGACTGAAAATTTCATTAGATCGCCACTTGTTATTGGATAATCGTAAACATTTACTGATGTAATCTTGAAAATTCCACTCCTTTGGCAGCTTCTAAGCACCAAAGTTTGGTTACTTAATGCCAATGACTCATTTAATAAAATGAAAAGAATCATTTATCAAGAAAACTTATTAAAAAATGACTTTAAAACATCAGAAATTGACTCACATAAACCTATTTTAATATTTTTCTTATAAACCATCATTTCATTCTTAAAATATTTTTCCTATGATTTTTTATAAAGTTTGCAAATAAAGTACATATAAACAATTTATAAACAAAAAAACAAATTCATACATATTTGGTGATTCTTGTGAAGATTTCATTTTGCAATTGATAATAAACTTTCTTGAGTTCGGAATCTTTGTCAAACAAGCGAAGAACAATATTCTCGAGATTAATCCAAATCATTCTTTCACGTGAATTCAGGGAATCAATGAATTCGACTGATTTTCCAAGTGTTGCAGAAATGAAACAAATTGCGAATATCATATTATCATTGCTGCAATTCTTCAATGCGTGTTTAAGGACTGCTTCACCACTCTTCAAAACATCTTCAAGGCGAGCAATATAGTCAATCATTGACATCAAAAACAGGAACTGATTATGCAAAGGAACAAGTGAAATACTTTCTAATCCAACCGAAATTCGCATGTAATATTGATTGATTAATAATCTTTTGTTTTTCGAAACACCGATTCCTGAAAAGCTTGGAGGGAGCTCTATATTGGAGAGAGTCGTATCCATGTGATATCTCCATTTTTGTTTAAGTGTTGAAAATAAATTCTTGAAATCTTTAGCAATTAATTGCTCAGTAATCATTTCGAATTTAGTGGACAGGAAAAGAATGGCGTTGTGCTTTGTTCTCAAGATTTCATCATATTGAGAGATGAATCCATTAAATGTTGCGTTCTTATATCCAATAGTTTTGATGTATTTCTTAATGAATTTTTGGGCAATACTGAGAACGTTATTATCATAAAATCTGTCGACATTCGAGATCCATTGCTGAAGAAGATTCAAACATGACTTCAATTGAATCATATATTCGAATTCTTGGGATTGCTTGACAACTTGATTATATTCACAAACTTGAAGATATTCTGCAAATGAAACTTGCTTTCTTGTTTTGAGTTTTTCTTGGCATTCTTCACACGGTGGTTTTCCATCTGTTACTTTTGTAATACACTCTGGACAAAGTCCAGTAAGATCTTTAGCAAACTGGGTCTTAAACTTCGATGAAATTTGTGGATTCATTTCACACCATCTTGCAACAGTAACATCCATTTGCATTGACTTAACATCAATATATCTCCATAATCTTTCGAATGTAGGAATAGTATAAACAGATGCTGTGAGTTCTGGTTTCGAAAACACAACATTCTTTTCTATTTTATTGAAAGTGACTGGCGGCAAAACTTTAGGGTACATCTTTAATAAAACTGGTACATAGTGTTTCTCTGTAATTGAGAGGCCAAGTTTCACAAGGATTTTTGGTAATTCGATGCATTTATGCGCTGAAGCAAACAAAATTGTTGCATCAAGTAAAGAAGATGTGTATCTGATGTAATGCTGTTCGAAATCTGAAAATCCAGCTGGTATATCGACAATAGAGTTGATATTATGGAAAATTGACAATTTTGATGTTGATTTGAAGATTTCTATTGATCTTTCAGCGACTTTTAAGAATGCAGTTATGTGATTTGGAAAGTGCGATACATTCAGCATCATACTTATCTGTGGTATTAATATTCTGTGCACGAGAAAATCGATAATTTTATCTTCCGACCATCCCCTTTGTGCAAGTAAAACCAAAAGGTTGACGTGTGTCACAGGAAGCAAGCATAAGTTCTTTATGATACTGACAGAGAGAGTTTTCGCATGGATCTCGATATTTGACGCCGGTAGGTTTGTCTCTGAGAGCTGAATGTCGTGACAAAAGTAAGCGTGAACATCCTCGTAGACAGCCTCAATGTAGTAAAGTGTCGCTGAAGAGAGAAAAAAGGGTCTTAAAACGATTTCGACGGCATTTTGGGGTAATCTGATGACAACATTCGTATAGTATTGATAGGCGTATGCTAAGTGTTCGTGACATGAGAAATAACCGAAAATCGAAGGAATAACGGAATAAACTAAAAACGTGAAATTTGGTGAATCCAAATCCTTAAATGCAAACTCGGTGAGTGTTACCAACTGGTCGGGGCTCTGGATAAAGAACTCGTAGAGCTTGCAAACGAAGTGCATTTGTTGCGCGGTTATGCATTCAGTGATTTTTGGCTGTTGAGCGATGAATTGAAGAATCCCTGGTTTAGATGAAGGGAAAAACGATGGTAATTTAGGTTCATCAAGAAGATGACTCAATAAAAGAAATCTCTGCTTGAGCAGCAAAACATCAGTGATATCAGCAAGATAATCAACACATTTCTCCATATGATCAGGGGTGTTTAAAGGGTAATGCATGTTTATATAGTTGATTACTTCTTGCATAATATTTCTGACAGATGTTTGATAAGATTACATGACAAAATGATGATATTATGTCGTGTAAATTCAATTTTGTGAAAAATACGTGGCAACAACGATAGAACCCCGTCAAAAATCAGATTTACACGGCAAAATATGTTTTTCGTGACAATATTATTTATTTACGTGGCAGAATGAATAGAATGTCACTTTTTGGTATATTTTGATAATTTGACTCAAAAATTGGCACATAATTTTATTATTTTATATGAGTGAACGCCAGAGACTTATTACCAAGTTAACAAACACTATCTATCCAGAAATTAAGGCCATTTACTACCTTAATATCTTCAAGCAAGGGACTGACGCCTCTACTAAACATATGTTATTGGATCAGCTCGAAGAATTGAGCAATCAATTCCCAGCCGCCGGAATCAAGAGAGCAATAGAAGACGCTGGAACTAATAGGCCTTATCAAATTGGTAAATTTCAATTCCTTCATTCAGATCAACAGAATCAATCACATCGTATAACAATAGATAATTTCATTAGGGAACTCCGTCTCGACAACGCTCTTGAATATATCAACAAAATTACTGATTATAATCCAAATGCTGAATACGAAAAAGATTTAGTCAAGATTTACATGGGCAAGCAAGATTTCAGATCAGCATTGAAACATGCCACTCATGCTAATATTTTGGAAGTTATATTTTTATGCTCTTATGCAACTGGCGATTTCGTGAAAGTTGTCAGCTTGATAGATAAAATTTTACCACTTATCCAATCAGATAAGATCAAATACGCCACAACATACGAATTTGTTCACATTATGTGTGCAGCAACACTTGCTGTCGAACCTCCGATTCAAGCCGCGGCATTATTCGCAAAATTGCAAAGTAATTACACAAAGTTCGAGTTCAGAAAACTTAATGAACTATTTTCTTCCATTAACTACCATCAATATGGAGTCGTATTTCTTCAAATCTATAAATTGAAATCTTTCTTCAACGATTCTATTTACTCTGCTCCAGTTGCTTCAGATCTCATTTCAAAGATCAAAGTCTCCATTTTCAGTTCAATTTTGAATACTTTTGGAAGAATTACTTTCGATGAGCTCCAACAGCTTACATATTTGGTACTCCCTGATATCAACATTCTTATTCGTAAATCAATTCGTTGCGGAAAAGTTTTTGGAAAAGTTGATTTTATCTCTAATGAATTTATCAACGACAATCCTGACACTCAAATGATGAACCGTGAAGTCCGCGATAAAATACAAGCCATTTTAGAAAAGATGCAACTTGCTCAATGGCAGAGAAATGTGAAGATGCTCACTAACACAGAACCTCAAAAATGATCTTGTTGTTTTTGTTCCAATAACTTACGATTAAACTGTACTTTTTCTGTTTATTTGCTCTATTTTTTCATTATATTTTTTGTTTTAAACAAAAGAAGCGATGTATTTTGAATGATCCCCAATAGGTATATTAAGATCCATATAATTTAAACGTGAATGCTTAAAAAAATATAATAAAATTGCAAATATTAGAATTTGTTGTTTCATTTCATCATAAACATTTCAAGAAACGAAAATAAAGAATATTTCATTATAATGATCTTTTATGAAAACCAATTTTAACGTGAAAAAATGTAAAATATCAAAACAATTTTTAATTTTTTAGCATATAAGGAAAAATTATCATCACAAATTTAATGAAGAAGTTTTCTCTCGACATTCCAGCGCTTTTACCCAACGATTTTGTTGAGAAAGACTTTACCATTATTATCAACGACAGGAAGTATATGATTAACTCACTGATTGCCGCGACACATTCGAAGAAATTGTATAATTTATTTCTAGAAGACCCAATTGCAACAGAATATTCGATAACTGGACCTGTAGGTGACTACAATATGGTCATCAACTTTTTGAATGGCGTAAAAATCGATCCATCACCTTCTAATGCCCTATTTTTGCTATCTATTGCGAATATTCTGCAGTCTCCTGATCTTTTTGATATAGTTACTTCTTCTCTGGCAGATCAACTCAATGTTGTCGATGTTTTGGAGCTCTGTAAAGAAGCTTTTGCAAACCAGATGAATTGCGATTATTACGCCAGCATCATCGCTTTATCATTAAATTCCCTTATCCAGGACAACAAATTACCGAAAGACTTAGATCACGCGATAATCGACATAATTTTACAAAGCGCAAAGTCAAAGAACGATTTAATCGATCCAGTTCTCCTCAAGAAATTTATAAACTCAGTTTTAAACATCACTGAACATCCGAACGATCGTCTCGTCTGCAGTTATCCATTCTCTATTTGCTCACAAGATGAAATTTCAGCTTTAATCAATTCGAAGAAATTCAATATTAATAAAGTCAAAGATATTCTACTCAAACGCGCTTTAACATCAGATTGCAGAGTTAACAACCTCTCAATTTACACAACGATTCCTGGAAAATCATTGGATGGAATTATTCATCTTTTCGAAGCTCCGGAAATCATTGCATCTTCATTCTACTGTGAAGGTTTTGAGCCTGAAATATTATTAGAGAAAGATTTAACGTCGACCACTCCAAGAAAATATTATTGCAGCAAAGGTGGTCCAAACGAATGGCTAATATTCAAATTCAAGGGATGCACTATAAATGTTACTAAATACACGATTAGAAGTTGGTCTGGCGCAAGTAACAAAGTTGCACCTTGTTCTTGGAAGTTTTATGGAAGCCAGGATGGAGAAACATGGGAACTTTTAGATGAAAAGAAGGATCAAACATGTTTGTGTCAAGATGATCATGAAGAATTATTCGAAGTTTCAGAAAATGAGGTTTTCTATTCTTCTTTCAAACTTGAACAGATTAAGTCCTTAAATCACAGAAATTCAGTGTTTGCGATCTCAGGCTTCGAAATATTTGGAAAAGTGAAGCATTTGTAATTTTTTTATTATGTCATAAAAATATCAAGTAACCATAATCCTTGGCATCGCGTTTTTCTATTCTCATCAATCAATTTTAAACTTAAAATGTTTATATAACAAAAAATAAC
Organism: Trichomonas tenax; assembly: GCA_023091735.1. Lineage (NCBI taxonomy): Eukaryota > Parabasalia > Trichomonadida > Trichomonadidae > Trichomonas > Trichomonas tenax. The sequence goes on from JALKBU010000154.1 coordinate 26,151, forward strand.
AACAACGAAAATTAGGCTGATGCGGATACATTAGCCATCATAAGGTAAATATTTTCTACTATATTAGAGATATATATTACAACGCGATAAATAATTCTGTTTGCAATCGCAATTGTTTTGAGGAACCTTAATAAAATATTGGTCGAAATATTACACAAAAGCATGTAGAATATCTGAATGAATCGGATTGTTGTTTTCGAGATTGATAAAAATACGCTATAAACAATGTGAACCGGATACAAAACTTCACGAAGTATACCAGTAATCATTTTGAAAGATCGAACAATGACTGTTTGCAGAAATAGGCGGAATCTGTTTAAATCTGTTTTCCATCTTCTTTGATCTCTTTTTATTTCGATCAAATCTTCTTCAATGATCAAAAACCATGTATTAAGAATATAATCCTGGATTGTTGTGAAAACTTGTTGAATAAATTTAGTTTTTGACGAGATTGAAAGCTTTAATTCTTGCTGAGTCTCTTCATCTGCCGTGATATAGTAAAAATGGAATAACTCTATCACAGCAAATATAAGAAAGGCGTATAAAATTTTAGAATTTATCATTATAATATAATAAAAAGTGACAACAAATTTACATGAAAAAAATAATTTGTAAATGTCAATTTCGTTTTTTCAAAGATTACAAAATGTGACATAGATTTTTTTTCGAAAAATGGAAAAACATGATAACTTTTTTATCTTTAATAATCCACATTCTTCGCCGAAACCTATCATTCCATCGCAGTATTTATGCCTTGGAATAATTTTCTTTGGTTTTGCGGCAGAATTTTTTGTTTTATTGACTGAATTTCGACATTTAAAGAGATTATCAAACCAATATCGCGCATATTCGGCCGAAACAGATTCTATCGATTACAAAACATCAGTCATGATTGCGTATTTAATCAAAATAATCCTTTTATACAGTTCTCTCTTTATTTGCATATATAAATTGAAATATTTTTGGCGTCATTTCCATTCAAATACAAAATTCGCATTACTAGTCTTCGCATATGGAGAGGTCGTCGTCAATTTCGTTCCATCTATTCACAAAACATTTTTCGTTGAGCGAAAATTCGGTTTTAATCAGACTCCGATTCACATTTTCCTCAGAGACTTCATATTAAAAGCTATACTTCACTTCCTCGTATACATTATCTTCTTAATTCCAGTTTGTTTCCGTGCAAATAAAGTTGATCTTCAAGCGCCACGAAAAAGGAGGACAAAGCTACACATTGTTGAATACAAGGCCGCGGATTTAACACCTTTGCAGGACGATGAGGATGAACTCTCACCTGTAGGTTTGGTCGGAATGGAAGATGACTCAGAAGACGGCGAGGACGGAAATGCATTCTTTGAACACGCGTCCAACTTCTGGGCGTTCACAACTATACATCTTTTCTTTGTTGTCTTGCTTTGCTCGTTTGTTTATCCGTATACAGACACTCTTTTCACTACATTGAAGCCAGCATCGTTGGAAAACAATACAAACAAGTATAACGCGCTAATAAGCGGCTTTAAGAACAACAATGGCCAAAATTTGCAAATTTTATATCCAACACGTAATTCACACATAAGTTATGGAATCCATGGATACTGGTCGCCTAAACCATATGTTTCTGAACAGGTTCTCAGGTTATTCCAGCTCGATGAACTGAAAGCAGTTGGAAAAATGTTAAATACACAGATGAAGACAAAAGCGGGCTTAAACATACTCAAAATATCGTTCAACATATTCCCAGTGATTTTCTATGGCCTTATTTTCAGACAGATAATGAGAACTGGTGTTGCTCCTTATGGCGTTCAGCGTGGGCGTCCAATTGTTATTGTTTGTTTCATAGCTTTCTGTTTCTTCTACACTTGTCACATATTCACACAGATATATCTTTACCTCGTCGAGAGGAAGTCTGTCTTCGAAGCAGATATCAATGTTGCAGAGAAAGGATACGAGATCAAGAATGTTTTAATCAAGATGTACAGAGTTAATTTAGAGGCTGTTTCACCAAGTCTTCTTTATAAGAATTTCTATGATGGAGTTCCTCCGTTATCACAAAGAATCGATAAAATCGATAAATTCCTGAACAATAAGCCTCAGCTGTCGTCAAGTTTCGATAATATGCAAATTTCGAAGTAATTCTTTATTTTATTTGAACATACAACAAATCGACTATATAGAGAATGTACATTGTTCATATTCAGCAATATACACATGTTTCTTAAGAGATTTCGGAAGAAAATTGTTTTGGATTGTTTTAAATCATTATAGTATTGTATTGTTATTTATAAAACTTAAGCTTATACAAAAATATTCCAGTGGAGCGCTTGTTACATCTAAAAATCATGAAATTAAGAAAATCTAATCATATTAATTGCTGAAATAATCTTTCATTAGCAAAACCTACTAAACACAGGAAATTGCTATCGTGTAATGTAGTTATTATGTTGGTATTTGAAGATAATATTTTGAAGAATTATTTTTCTTTTTGAACAAACGTAAGAATTTGTCTTGCATCACCTGATATTACATCGTTTATGTTGACAAGTGTTCCATTTCGTAATAAGTCGAATTTTTTATTAAATTTTTGCGAATGCTTTGATTTCATGTACTTTACGAATTCGTAAACGTTTCCATACTTGTACCCTTCTTTAAACCATTCAAAAACAACTTGATGATCGGGAAATTCGATAATGATAAAAATATTTTTCTCGATAATTTCTTCTCTCGATGGAAGGGAGTTACCAAAAAACAATGAATCAAAACTTTGATTATCTGGTCCTTTGATTTCTTCAGGTTTCAAAAGTGGGATTGGATCATAAACAGGCAACATTAAAAAATGAATAAAATTTCATCAAAACAATACCAATTTTTCTATGGTTTCCTTTTGATATCGATATCGTGAAAATTATTAAAATAATATTTTAAAACAATCATGATTAATGGTTTAATAACAAAACAATCTATTAGGTACTGCTCCATATAAGGGACTTAATACACCTTCATATCATTTTTCAAATTAGTTTTGAAATGATTATATTAATGTTATTTCGATATCATTGAGGCAGTCAAGAAGATCGAACTCAACAAGGATATCTTTGATTAGCTCAATTTCTTCTGTATCAGCAGAAATCCTGTTCATAATCATCTTAATATATAAGCAAACAGTCTGCTGTGTGCTTGCATTGGACTTAGCAATTTCACAGCACAATTCAATTGCGTCTTTATCAATAATTGATAAAATTATCTCTCTCGTGAAAAATCGAATATATTTCAAATACAACAATACAATTTTCTGTGTAACGTTATAAGTCTTGTTCATGCAGAATTCAGCAAGATTAAAATCTGTGAAAATCAAGGGAAGATCTGATGTTGCTGCGTATGTTAATGCATCGAAAAATGAAATTGATGCCAAAATCACATTTTCTGATTCACTGAAAAGCTGCTCGCGAATGCGATCTATAATTCTGAATTGAGAAATGCGTTCTATTGCATTATCTCCAAAATTAATTAATTGTTCAAACATTTCAATTGATTGTATTTTCAACTCCGTGTCAAATAGACTTAGCAAAAAGCTAATGAATTGTTCACTAAATATGAAATTTTCTAATGAATCAATACAATTATTTGAAATCATAGTTTTGAGAACTTCAAAAACGAATGATGTATCGTAATTATTCTGAGTAGACAATGATACTAAATGAGGTACAAATAATTCATATAAATCATAATATTCAGTCAAACTTGATATAATTTTCAGTGTTTCTCTTATTATTTGTGGAGATCGGCATAAATTGAATAAGTGATCAAATATATGCTTGGAAACGAGCAACTTATCAATTGTAATTTGCTCTACTTCTTCTTCAACTTCTTGTTCATTGTCTATAAACATTTGTATTGTATATCTCAGGAAGCAAACTATGGTAAACTGATCTGTAGTTGTTGACTTATCTGTAAACAATTTTGCTATAAAATTAAATATATCGATATTGACATAATTGCCATAAATAGGGAACTTATGAAGTGTAATGAGTGAAAGGTACTCTATTACTTGGCTTTGAAATTGTGGATAATTTGATAATTGAAATAAAACGTCCAAAATTTCAGGAGGAAACATATTCTTAACATCATTAGGATATATGATAGTAGTATTGTAGATTTGATTCAAAATTCCTAATACATTATCAGGTAATGGACCCAAAAGAATCTGAAATAGAGCTTCTAACTCTTCAAGTTGATGTGCTTTGATCATTTTGGATTCTGCGAGGCCTTTTATATCAATATCGTTTGTTTTTATTTCATTTTTTATATGTTTAAGCCCTGAAAAATCATGTTTTGAACTCATAAAATTATGACATGAAATAATTTACATGTCATATAAATATTTATATGACAAATATCATTATGAAAATATCAAACTTCAAAAATCTATATTTGAACTTAGCTCATGAATTGCCTTCATACATGGTATATTATTATTCAAATGCCAAAAGAATTTATTAATATATATTAAAAACATTTATAATTAAACAACAAATATAGGTAGATAACAAAACAGTTCAGAACAGGATTCTCAGATATTCATGATGAAAAATCTCATAAAAAATAAATTAATAGAATGACTCAACAATCATTGATATAAATATTCCTATTGATGCAGTTAATACCAAGAAACCACATGCTGTGATGATTGCTCCAGATATAGTAATATCTTCAGATTTTGTCTGTTGCCATGCACCAAAGTAAATTTGAGGTGTATGAATATAGTTGAATGGTATAAATTGACCATAAGGAATGCTTAAAGTAATTTGTTTCACATGATCGTGCATTTTAATCGAGAAAATCTCTGTTGCTGTAAAGTTGTGATATATTTTCATTGGATATCCGGCTGTTCTATTACAGAGTGGTTCGATTCCTGATTTTTGTGTGATTATTGTAGATTCAGGGCAAGAAACTTTATAAAATCCGCTTTTCTCTAAATTATGAGTCAAACTATTAATGTTTTGATTAACATTTAATACAGTATCGTTTGTATATGAATATGTTATGTTCATTGTCTTTGAATGTAAAACATTATTCGTTCCTTTGTAGAAACTAATTGACGTATTTACATAATACATATTGTGTATGAGATAAAATGTCATTAGATTTGGTGTTTGATCATAATTTGAAATATCAATATCGAATTTAAGTGGTGTTGAGTCGGAATAAGTCGTCGATTCGTTATTATATTGAGTGGATACCCAGTATGACATACCATCTTCGGTTGTTGGAAAAACTGGAATTGATATTAAGATTTTAGATGTCGAATAACCAGGTTGAATAGAACCCACAACCCAGCATGTGATGCCAATTAAGCTCATGACACTACTAATTCCGAGCAAAATAAATCCAATACTCTTCTTAGAATTACACATATAAATTTAAAAAGCTTCTTACACTATCACAGTTATTTGAAAAATTTACAAGACCCTTCTAATCGAACAAATAAACAATTTTATATGACAAGTTCTTGGCAAAAAATATTTACTATTGATATTATGGTAGTATTAAATACACAAAACATAAGTAACAAATAAAATTGAAGAGTTGTTTAACAAATTTTCGAGATAATTGCATTTTATCATTTTTTAATGGTAAATAGCTTACACAACTCATATAAACTCCAAATACGCAAACTCGCAGCTAAAAAATTGGAAAATTCTGCATAACAATTTTTATGAGGCCTTCGTTTTGGACTCCAGCAGAAGTTGCGTGCGAGGTACGACAGAACGGACTTGGTAAATACTCGAGGGACTTCATGGAGAGTGGCATCACAGGGAAAGATCTGTACTTTGTCACTGATTCTGACCTGAAAGCGATTGGAATGACCGTTACGCAGCGTTCTAAGTTCATGACGTGGATAAAATCTCTTCCTCCGAACAGAGATAAGTCTAATCCTGGTGGAAACAGGCTCAGAAAATGCTTAGAACCGCGTCCAGATTTCGAATTACCAAAACATGCTCAATCTCCAAAGATATCATCACAAAGAACTGCGACAACATTCAGAACTACAGACACTCGTTCATCAGGAACACGAAAAATCACTCCATATAACTCAAATCGAACTTCTTACGGTGGATATGGCAGTAAAGTGCACACATTTGCGCCACCAAGCGATGATTTCGATATACATGAACTGGATTTCACTCCACCTCCACGAGTTACAACAATTCCAAAACCAATTCGTGCGATGCGAGGTAAAGGGCCAAAATTAAACATCGCTGAAGAAGGATCTACAAGCGATCGCGTTCCCTGTAGGTATTGCCAAAGGAAATTTGCGCCAGATCGCTTCCCTGTTCATGAAAGAATCTGTGCAAAAACAAGAAAGAGAAGACCATTCAATGCATCAATGCACCGTGTATCAGGCACTGAAATGCACTATGTTCCTCGTCCTTCGAAGGCGGAAATGACATCAAACAAAACCAAATACATCAATGGAAAGCCAAAGTATAGAATTGAGCATGAAAACTTGGTTGCCGCACTTCGCGCTGCGAGGGGAATGGCGGCTTATGAGTCTGGGAAGATCAGAACAATGCCAAAAATGCCTAAAATGCAAGATGTTCCTGATGGACGTGTTCGATGCCCAGCTTGCGGAAGAAGATTCGGGCCTGAACAAGCGGAACGACATATTCCATTCTGTAAGAGAAATGCTGGACTCAGACAGCCAGCGAGGCCCGCGAGAAGGAGATATTGATTTCTTTCGATTAAAATATCCATGTATTATAATATTTATCATTTTATTATATACTCATAAGTTTATTCAATTAAATAGTGTCTATCTTCTTGGTTGGAGCAGCATTGTTTAAAACTATTTACGAATTCGATTGTCAGAAAAAAGTCGTATTCTTTATAAAACCCTATTTTATATTTCGAGGCCCTAAACAATATATTTTTTTGATGTAGCATTAATTTCATCACCAAACATTTTTCATCAACCGATAACCATTTCTACTGCAATACATTCTCAATGTGAGCTGAATCGTTGAGACTTATATGATGAAATTATTAGAAAATGAATTTCCAATTTATATTAAATTTTCGAATTTATTCATTTGTTAATATATATGATAAAATGATATTCCATACTGTATATAAAACATTCCCGCATTTTCTTGTAAACTTACAAATTCATGGGAAGATTTCTTTGCTGATTCAAGACCTACGAATGATTCTGCATCTCTTGTATATGGAACATGTCAGCATCTTGTTGTAAGTTTTAAGATATCGAAAGTCGTGCAATTAATTTCAGTACGAAGAAAAGTGAAAGCAGATTGTTAACATAATGCTATCTTTTTCATAACATAAAAGCAAGTGAAAGGCGAGGTGCTATTTTCTTTGGATATAATGGAGAAGTTTGTATCAATAGGGCTTTTGGAAAAAAAATGTAACTGTGGAAATAGCTATGGCCACTTTTGTTATACCGAAGTCAAGGATTCAGAAAACTACAAAAATTTTATTTACTTGTCTAGTTTTTCATTATGCATTACTTAAATATGGAAAACAGCGTTTTTCACAATCAAACATATCGAACTGTCAAGAATATCATTCTGGATTATTTTTTTATTATTCATGTTTTTCAATTTCTGTATATTCTTTATTTCAAAATGAAAATGCTAATTATTTCTTGTTTATGTTTGCTAATTGTAAGAATGAACAAAGGACACAAATGTGTAACTATATCGAAAACAAAGGAGAGTGTTTATTGGATTCAGATACGAATTCTGTCATTGTTGAGTTTTGCAATTTTATTGAAAATAATGTCAAATATTCGTTTTATTTAGGGCGTGGAAACATTACAGTCAGTGATTGCTATTTTGATAACCCCGTTGATATGAATAAAATATTAACAACTTATCAATGCTAATTTAGTGCTCGTAATGCATTATCATCTAAAACCGAAATCAAAATGAATGTTTTAGAAGAGGAAACATGCGCAACACTTAATGGAAATCAGCTTAAATACCATAATCAATGCACATATTATATTAATGATGTTTTCATTCATCAATTTCGAAATGGTTTCCTCATTTCCAATGGAGTATATTCGCTCCATTATATTCGATTACCATGAGACCAGTTTGTTTTAATAGAAGTCATATTCATATAATTTCACAGAGACAAGCATTTTATATTAAAATTATTTTAAGACAAAATTAGGGAACTTCTGGGGACAACAAAGTGGAAACAGCGATTGTTTTCCACTCAATTTCTCATCTTTCCGACTTTTTTGACACGTCAGACGACTACCATTTTTTTGAAAGATCTTCCTACTTCGTTATTACTGATATTTTCCAAGAGGCATTAATATGTCTAACATTTATTTTCAAAATTATTGCAATTTTTATATTCCAATACTCAGGGTTTTGTACTTTGTATATTTGAAGATATAAAATTTAAAAGAATATGCTAGCTTTAATATATGTGTCGAGGAATATAGATATCTATATTTTGAGCTTATTCACATATATTCATGCACATTCACTTCAAATTTTCTGAGCTTTCAAATGAATAATGCTCTATTAGGTCTATGTTAATTGAAGGCGCATGAATAAAATTATACTTTGATATATAAAAATATATTGTAAAAATTTCAGAAGATGTTTTTATTCATGAATTCATATTTCTACTTGACATCCTTCAATAACAGCATTACCGACTGCAGCAACTGGGGCAGTCTTAACTTGCACTTCCTTCTTCGATGTGACGTGATGACTCGATTCTATATGCGTGGACGTACATGTCATTGATATCATTTTGTGGAGCTTCATGATCTTGTGGGCGATATAGTTCACGTTGTGTTCTATAGAGGAAATTACTGAGTTCTCTCAATTGTTCTGTTCAGAAAATCAATTAGATAAATTAAGTCTGATTGAATTCTCTGCGTTCTCTTTTCAACTGGAGAATATTTCTTCTTATAAACGCGAGATTGAGATGATGAATTAATGTTATTATATCTATCGATCTCATCACTGAGATGTTTCATGAATATCTCATCTTCTGTCCTTCGTACTCTTGCGCTTTCAGCCTCAATTCGTTGTTTCTTCCAATACTTTAGATATGCAAGTCTCTCTGAAGGGTTGAGCACAGAATTGTCTCTAGCTGTAAGTTCTTTGATATTGGCTGTATTCTCTTTGAGTTTGTTAATGAATTCAGAATAACATTGTTTAATATCTTTAAATATCTGATATTGGTTTGATACCATTGAAATTTTGATCAACAGTTTTGCGTAATTCTCAAATTCTGTCCTATTAGAGTCATTATATGTGTTATTTTTGATTTGATTTACATGATTATTGATTATTTCGCGATATTTATCAACCTGTTTCTTCTTTTCATCATCATTAAGTCTATTTGTGAGCAGATAGACAAACCTTTCAAGTTCAGATGCCATGAAATTAAAATTGCTTGTATTAACATGTCACTTTTTAACATTATGTAAATATTTATGACACGTAAAATATTTATATGACAAAATCATAAAAATGACTTTTGATCAAAAAATATAAAAAAATCCACAATGGAAAGTCTATTTTTATTGTGAAAATCGAAAATTAATATTGTTTGTTGACACTTTTCATATTGCAATATGTTGAGTATTTTATTCATTCTTACAACAACATTATTCGGTTGGTGCATTGTCCTTCTCTACCGCCAGAGGACCTGCAAGCTTTTGCTCCAAATCTCGTTAGGCTGGCTCATCGGCTCGATGATGACTGGATTAATTGCTTTTATTTTAACATATATTATCAGTCTTTCATGGGTTTTAGTCATGTCGATTATGATTTTCCAATTATTGTTCTCTGCTGGAGCGATTTACTTGATATTTTTGGTTCACAAAAAAGAAATAATGCGAAGATTGGTAATAATCGTAGAGAAGAACCATTGGTTGTATTTCTCATTGTTCGTTGCAGCAGTTTACAGCTTTTACACTCTTTACAACTTTTATTCAGATTATCCATCTTCGATTCCTGAAGAAGGAAAGATATTTTTGGAAGTTGAACATACAGCAGTAATGTCTATGATCACAGGTCTCAACAAAAAACGCAATAACTTTTGGATTTTCTCGAATCCAATGTTATTTAACGGAAAATTAAATGCGTCTCCACTTCCAATATCATTCACAGCATGCTTATACATTCTTCACAAAAATTACGTTGACATCTCGTTCATAATTTCATTTTTAAACACACTTTCGACTGTTATCGGGCTTTATTTATTAACGAGCTCCTACGTCAATTTTCCTTTTGTAGTTACAGTGCTGTTCTTATTCCACAGCAGCTGGGCTTTCTATCACTTCTTTAGAGTTCGTGATGCAAATATCGACTTGATTCACAACATTGGCAAAGAATACATAGTTCCAATGTATCAGCCTTTCTTCAAATTCCTTGTCTGCTCAAAGGCAGCTTCGTTTGCTTTACCAATGGGCTTGTTTGTGCTTTCTATTGTTCCTTCACAAGAATTCGGCTTTTCTTTCTATTTGATGTTCTCCCTTGCGGGATTAATGGCTGCTTTAATCCCAAGCTTCATTGTATCATCCGCAGTTTTCCTTATTTGCTTCTGCAACATTAATTCAGTCCTTTTCACGATATTATATGCAATTTCTCTATTTTGGAAGTACCAATATTCACACATCGCATTAAATCCAATTTGGCGCGAATACCAATATGATGGTGTTTTTGTTGCCCAATTCTGGTCATGGGTTGATATATTAGGACCATTTATCATTACATTTTTGATCTTCCCATTCATGGGCTTGAAACAGAATCTCCTTCATCGTGTAATTTCCACAATTTCTGTAATGATTTATTTATCATTCGTCAGGAGTGGCGGTGATCACTTTGAAAATGCTCTTGCTATTGCGGTTACTGTTTTACCAACTGCCATTATTGCATTCGTTGCATTTAGTCATTCCATTATTTCCAACATGAATAATCGCTCCCGTGGTAACGTTTTAGGCCTATTATTCAGCTTCGCTTTGATTCTTGTTGTTTGCGGACATGTCAGTTGCCAGCGCCAGCTCTCACGCAAAGTCGCAGGCGTAACAAAAGATGCCAATCAGGTGGCAACATTCATTTCTCAGCACATTCCTGAATATGAGAAAATATTCACTGTTGCATTACCAATGAATCCAGTTACATATCTTCTTGGTAAGGAATCATACATCGGTGATTATGCTGGTCATTACCAGCGTGGAGAACCCGCACAAATTTATACAATTCAATCACATTCACTCGAACAAATTCGTATCATTGAAGCTTGCCAATTCCATTATGCACTTTACGAACGCAACTCTCCTGAAGTTAGCAAGTACGCAAACTTGATGGAACTGATGCTTCAAACAGACAATTGGCTCTTAATGAAGATCAAATCCGCATAACTTGTTATTGTTATTTTGTTATAAAAATAGTATGTTTATAATCACTCATAGCATGAATTTTTAAATATATATGTGGTGTAAACATTGTTATATTTCATCAAATTTTAAAAATCCTGATTAGAGAGCAATATATTAAATATTTATATAGCAGAAATGCAGAGTATTGAAATATATCTATTAAAGCCACTAAAATCAGTTAAATAAAATCACCAAAATATTTTATTAAAAAATATACAGAAGACTTAAAGGTGAGAGTCATATGGGGTTGGAGTTAATTTTATTAAATATAAATTTTCTTTGTAGCCATGAAATTAAAATGTTGGATATTTCGTTATTAATGAATTAACCAATTTGGAGTCAGGGAATAAGCTGAAATAGTCATAAAAAGCTATCCAGATAACAGACTCAGTTCAAATCATTTGATATATTCCAATATAACAAGTTTATCATATTTTAAAGTCTAAAGTCAAAATTCATATGTTATATATCAAATAGAGTTCTTATTTCGAATAAAAACATGGACAATCAACGATTATTGTAAAATTATAAATAAACGTGTTTTAAAATTTAAATGGCCCTCGCAAAGGATAATAAAGTGTATTTAGAAACAGTTAAATTATGGGAGGGATATAATGACAGTATAAAAGACTTCTCCTACTTAACACGACCTCCAATTAAATTCATTGCAAGTCTTATCAAAGCAGTAAATCAAAAGACAAAATTCGGCACAGGATATTTCACAGAAGGACAACTCGGAGGAAAAGCAATCGGTACTAAAGAAGAAAAACTCGATTTCCTCAAGATGTTACATATTTATACAGAATACGTTAATAAAGCTCACATTAAAGTCGATCCAGCGAAAATTGCTGCTGGACAAGATGTAGAGCATACGCTTATGCTGTTACAGGCAGTTATTAAGGGCTCTGAAAATCCAAAGATGGATTTTGAAACAGCAGCGAAGCGTGCGATGAAGAAATTCGAGTCAGAGAAGGCCGCGCCAGCCAAGGAAGGCGAAACACCAAAATCTCCGGAGAAGAAGAAATCTGAAGAAAAGCCAAAGGAAGAGAAGAAGGAGGAGCCTCCAAAATCACAAGAAAAGAAGAAGAAGGAAGAGAAACCAAAGGAGGAAAAGCCAAAGGAAGAACCAAAGCCAGAAGAGAAGAAAGAAGAAAAGAAGCGTGAACGTCCAAAGAAGGAGGAACCAAAGCCTGAAGAAAAGAAGGAGGAGCCTAAACCAGAGGAGAAGAAGGAAGAGCCGAAGGAAGAAAGAAAGCGCGAGCGTCCGAAGAAGGAGGAACCAAAAGAAGAGAAGCCTAAGGAGGAAGAAAGACCAAGAAAGAAGGAGAAGCCGAAACAAGAAGAACCAGTCGTTCCAACAATCAACGTTGACATCGAAGATGATACAAATCCAGCTGCGAGACCGATGACAGCTAGAAAGGCTCCACCGAAGGTCAAGGATGAGGCCCCAGTTATAACAGAATCTAAGGTCACAACGATCATCAAGGAGGAGGATGTTGATGATGACGTCGATGATGTATTCGTAGAAGAATCGGCAGCAGGTCAGCCAACAACATCAGGCCAGGAAAACGGCCAGCTCGTTCAGAAGATCCTCGAGGAGTTCCAGAACGTATCTACAAAGCAGGGCGGAAGCGCAGCAGAGGCATATGATGCCGACAGATTCAAACAGTCGATCGAGTTTGCTAAGGGATTGCTTCAGCACCTTGCTCGTTCTGCACAGCCTCTCGATACCCTCATTCAGTTCTCACAGGAAGATCTGGGCAACATGGAGAACGAGTACTCGAGGTGGACAGAAGAGTGCAAGAAGCAGGAGAAGCTTCTTGAACAGGAAAGAGCGCAGACAGAGACAGCTCTCCACGATCTTAATTCAAAGGTCGAGGATCTTGACAAGGACATTGCAAGACAGGAATCGAGGCTAAGGCTTGTGAAGGCCGCCGCGCTTCTTAAGGAGAGCGAGTTAATGAAGGATTTCGCCGGGCTTTGTCAACAGTAAAATGCTTTTTTTATTTAGAATAAAACAATTATTTAGAAAATCATTGATTTAACAATTATTTGAACAAATTTAATTAATTCAGAATTAATAAGATCAAAATTATAAATAGGATACAGCATTTCAAATCGAAAATGTATATTATCTTTAGAAGCATTTGTGATATCGCGTGCAAGTCATGAACCTCCAAATATATATAATTTTTGCATTTAGGTGTATCATGATTGATTTTGGAATATCGTTGTTAATTAGAATATGTTATATTAGCAGGATCTTATACAGAATATACGCTATTATATTCATAAATAAGAACACAGAAATATAAATTGATAAATTTTATATAGAAGTAATAATAAATAAATTTCAGCTCAATATTACAGACACGAATGCTTTATTTATAAATGCTAACAAATAGGTATTATCATGAAAATATTAATATAATTTTTTTGATAAGGTATTAGTTATCACATTGATGAATACACGTGGCCCGATTCATTTGGTCGTTCGGTTCAATAGGAATACCCATATATGTTAAGTCTGTATTTTGATTTTGAGGTTTTTTGTTGTTAAATGTGCTAGCTTGCTTGAAAAACTGTGGGAAGTACGGACCGAATGCTGCACCATCGTAGTTAATGTGTGGGGGAGCATCATAAACATCATTACACGAAAAACAATATAATTTAACAGTAGAGAAGTTACATTTCGGGGAAACTCCAATAGGAATGAGTCGAGCATGATGGCAATTGACGCGCGGGCATTGGCCGAATTCGCATTTATTGTATTTTGTTTGCATCAACTGAACACTTCCAATAGTCAATAGATAGCGCTGATGTATCAAATGGTAAAGATTGATTGCGTCCTTATTAATTTCATTTTCTTCTTCTGGGTTAATCGATGGATTTTGGTCTTTAATAAGTTTCAAAGCAATGTTATAGTTGTTGACTTGCTGATTTAAACCGAATAAATTGAAGTTATCGTTAATATATGCCGAGTTCACAGGAATAAGCCACGGATTTTTAGCAGTGTAGTTTTTCACCCATTCTGAGATTGTTTGCTGCTCAGAGTTATAGGTGGCCACTGTGTCTTCGTTTGGCGTTTCGCAAATAAAGTCGTCATACACGTACATCAGAAAAACGAAATTATTACGAAAAACAAAACTGACACATTTTGTTTTCTTTTTGTAACAAAATTTTTTTAATAATTTTTTTTCTGTGTTATAAAAGATATTGCATTCACTTCTCTGTGACATCTGCAGGGTATAATAAAGAAAAGGTGCTTGCACTCCTTCCGCACAGCCAATTTGTCCCCTGCTCATAGGGTAGATACTAGGCATCATATATAGTGTCCCTACCGATAATAGAAACCATAATTTTCTTTATCATCATGCCACAGAAGCCCATGAATGGATCGTCAATAGCGAGTTAAGTAAGGAGAAAGACACCCGAAAAATCCCAAAGGGTGTCAAAAAATAGTCCAAGCACCTTTAATAAAGAAACACAAAAAGTGACATATTTACATGGCAGTTATAAATATGTTTTGACATGTAAAGTCTGCCATTTTAACAAAGGGTCTTCTATTAAGCTTGATAGACCCTCTAACAAGCTTGAAATGAACTATAACAAGCTTGATAGAATCTCTAACAAGCTCGATAAACTCTCTAATAAGATTTGCAGATGCTATAACAAGTTTAATTGAACTTATGAATAATTAGCAAACGTATACTTTATAAATAAACCAATTTTACATGTCAAAATGAAATACATTTGCCATGTAAACACATCACTTTTTCGGGACTCTTTATTATACCCAACACACTTCTCTGTGGCATCATTAGAACTCCTGCAATCGAAAAATTAATGAAACACATTTTGAGATCTCAATTTGAGTTTTTCCACAATGACAAAGATATACAATGTTGAAAATTCAAGATCTAATAAACCCAATACTATGATATATTATTTACTAACTCTTGTATATCAAACTCATTTAGCAATCTTAAAAATATTTCGATGATATTAATTCAGTTATTCTGATTGATATGTATAATGTAGCAATATCTAATATACAGCAACATATAATACACTACATATCATATATATTTATGTTTCTTAGGTATAGCTTTATCTTTTGTATATGGAGATATAGATCAAAATAATATTATTTAATTTGAAGATGTTCTAAATGTAATAAAAAGAATGGTTTATTATTTATTTGATGACTTCCAATTTTGAATATAGATTAAGGCACTGATCATGTAACTTTGCTTCATATTCTTATTGAATAATATATTAAAGATCTATAACTTTTTTTGTTCTGAAAAGACAAATGTAAAATGCAATAATCAGCGTTCAAATAATGCAAGTAATTGTTCAGCTATAACACACTCACCATCGCAGTTCGCTGCAAAATCTTCTATATCGCCAAGAATTTCAGATTCTACGATTGCTTGCTTGAAAACATTTTCAACATCATTTGGATCATTAAAAAGTTTAATTAATGCTTTGGAAATTATTTCGACAGTAGCAACAGTTTGAGTTTCGATTATTGAAGCGGCAGCGCTAAGAAAATCTGGGTTAATGATTCGAAAACAATAATCTGAAGGAGCCACTAAAAGGAACTTGAAAATAACATAAATGATGATTACCAATTTATCCACATTAAAACTGTGAATGTTATCGAGGAAATGTGCCAAAAAGTAATCATAAATCAAATCTCCGTATCTTTTTATCAATAACTCTATGATTGTGCAAATGACTGGGAAATAAATTTTCGAATTTTCGCCAAGCAAATCTATTTTCATGCATTGGTAAAAATTCTCAAATATTGCAATTCTTGAGTCTTGGTTGTTTTTATCTCTCCATTCTATAGTCTTCAGTATAATTTTATAGCATAGCATTGATTGAACAAGAGAATGCAAGCCTATAATTTGCAGCAGCTTTGATTCTATTCCTATTGAAATTAAGTACTCAACAACATCAAAAACGTGTGAAAGAGAATAAAGAATCGATATTTGGGCATTTGAAACTTTGTTAAAGTTATTCTTCAAATCATTTAGAACTTGATCAGCAACTACATGAGTTATAGCATCATCAGGATGAAGAAAAATGTTTTGTTCATTAAAATCGTTTTCAACAAAACTAAAATAGAATAATTTTGAAAAATAATCATAGATATATTGTATGTAAGGAAGCCGAGGCTTTGCTTGCAATAACTCCGACATGTGTCCCGTAAGCTCATTATGAATCAATCTGCGAAATACATATGAGTCAATAAAAATATTATTAATTGCAATTACTAAATTTTCAAGAGTATCTTCCCCAGAGTTTTTAACAAAAGAACAGAGGTTAGATACCAAATCTATCTGCGTTTCAGGAATGTTATATCGAGTCAAATATTGAAAACAAATCGCCATTCCATCATGAAAGACATCTACTTGCGAATACATTGCTACTAAAAGGATTGGAATGTTTTTGTCTATTATGTCGTTGATTTTAATGATTGATGGTTTATCAAGAAATTTGATTAAAGCATTTATGATTTCAATAAGCGTATCTTGGTCTGGTGGATGCATAGTCCAAAATGATCCATCAAATTCGAATAGTTTATTAAAATAATCTGTGAATTCGATAAATACATTAGTAAATGATTCTTTATCTTGCATGGCATCATTAGAAACACCCTCCAAATTGTTCACATAGTCTTTTCTTACTATAGAATTCAAGTTAACATTTACTTCATCTTTATAATCCATTTTTTAAAAGTGACATTTTTTCATGCGGCGTTTCTTTCGTCGCAAGAAATTCATTTTGGTTATTATTGCATTTGTTATTATTCTTTCCATGCTTCTTTTATCGGGTATTTTCGCATTTAATTTTGTTGCTGTCGTTGAAGAGCCCGAAATTAATAATGATTTTCTTCAATTGACGTTATCCAAAGTCCCCAATGATTTATATTTTCGCTTTGATGGCGTGGGAGCATATGCTAATGTGCAAATACTTCCATATTGCGAAAATAATAAATGCAATATTCCATTATTAATTGGAGGAATTGTTAAGTTTTCATTAATATACAGACGTATAAGTATATATTCAAAGCAGTTTATTATTGAAAACGGAAAGATGAATTGCACAGATGAACCATGGACAAATCGAATTTGCACTTTTCGAGATATTTGTTATGAAAATAACAAATATCATCTTATATCGCCTTATAATATCGCATTCGATGAACAATTGTTGTGCTTGGGAGCAAAGACACCTCCTGTTGATCTCGAACTTAACAGATTCATTAATATGATTGATACATGGCCTAAGAAACCAATGATTCGACGTGTAGTAACTGCTCCTTCATTTTTGGTTTCAATTTATTACAACATGCATATGCTTTGGCATCAATACTTTGATTTCCTTCTTCCTCTATATCAGACGATGACGAGAGAAGGAAGCTTCAATAATAAGTCAATCGTTTATTTGCCGAACTATGCAACAATTTTCCCTATGCAAACAAACTATTTGTCATTAGGAAACAAAGTAGCTAAAATGGAATTGAACAGCTGCTTTGATAAACTTACTATGGGAATGGTCAAAATAACTGATTTATCGCTTGATAAAGAAGATCCTCCTTATAGTTTTTGTAACAACTGTTCTTCTGGATTACGAAAAATTATATTGAAGAAAATGCAGATAGATGACTCAACAGAGAAACCTATAGCAGTGATTCTTGGCCGCAAAGGTAATGTGAGAATATTTAACGTTGATACTGTTAAATCAGTGATTGAAAAATTACTTCCAAATTATAAAGTGAAAATATACTATTTTGAGGATGTTAAAATAGAAAAACAGATGCGAATTATGTCAAAAGCATCTTTATTTGTTTCTATTCATGGAAGTGGACTCTCACACATCATTTGGATGAAACCGGGATCAGCCGTAATAGAGTTGAAAGCATGGAAGCACACTTGCAATGATTGGTACCAAAAAGCTGCTCGTGCAACAGGAATACATTACATGGCTTATTTCCCACATGAAATCTTTGATAAACCAGAATATATTTCAAAAGAACTGCAGTACTGTATCGATAGAAAGATAATGTGCGGTTCCACAATGTGCAAAGATAAGTTACGTGATCAGAATGTCACCGTCAATGCTGAACGATTTGAAAATGGAATTTCTCAATTCATCAATGATCACTTGAAATGATATATAAACTGTTTGATAATATATTATTGAAATTATTACTTTTTCTTGTCTTAATTTAATATCACACTTCACAATGGATTGTTTTTATTTGAATTTTGTTTAAAAATATTTTTCACGAAAAATTAGTAATAGATGCTTGATTGTATTATAATTTATGTTTGATTTAAGATAGAGATTTGATTATTGTAAGAAAAATAAGATGATGTTATATCAAATATAATTTCATTACCGTCCTTCGGTTAAAGGCCAATTTTTGATTCTGACGCTAGGCTCTCAAATTATTGCAGGGGTAGGAAAGCAGTGGGGTGGAGAAAACCATTATATAGCAACAATTGGGTGCCGATACCCACTTATTTGTGGTTCAATGGAACGGATTTTACTAAACGTCGTCGGTTCGAAAGGATTTTTCAAGAAGGTAAATAGTGTTTTGTGTGTTTCCTTCTGCAGCTGCATAAAAAAGAGCAGTTTCATCTGGGTCGCTCATTGCATTGATATCTGCATCTGCTTTGATAAGTTTCACTATAATGTTGTTGCTAACAGCATCGGCTTCCATTAATGGTATGACATTTCTGTTATCTCTTGCATTGACATTAACATTGTTCTCCAAAAGAACATCAACGACATCCTCAAGACGCATGTTAGCAGCAATGTGGAGCATTGTCATTCCTGTTTCTGGATCACAGTAATTCAAATTCAAATCATCGGGAATCAAAAAGTTATTATTTCGGAAATAAACTGCTCTTCAAAAATCGGGAGCATTCACTTCAAATTATTTGGCCTGCTCCCGATTTATGACGAGTAGTTTATTTTTGTTCATCGATATTAATTCTTCGAATACAAATTCAGTTGGATTATTAACTTTGCTTCCAATCTTCCTTAAATACTCAGCACTTTCTATATCTATAACAGAATGTTTAAGAGCATCTTTAAGAAATGATTGGGAATTAAATGGAATTTCCTTCTCTGTGAAATATTTAACAAGTGGAAGACCGTAATCAGATAAAAATGCAGTGCAATATTCAGAAAAAATTGTGTCAATATAATCAAGAACACACTTTGTTGAGAATATTTCTGCGACTGATGCAGGTTGCTATGGAGTGACATTATACTGTTCACATATCCAACGCCCGATCTTATTTCTCGAGAAATTAAATGCAGTAAATGTGTTCGATGATTAATTGTATGATTTCCTCATTTATACCAACAATTGCATGAAAGGTAGTCGTTCTGTTGCATTTCGCATTGTAAGAAAGTAGAAGTTTGAACATTATTATAGCGCCGGCTTCGGCTGCTAAATTTAGGAGCATTCGGGTTTTATTTTGAAGTGCATCAGAAGCAGCTAATTTGTTGATACTCGACGTCATCGCTAATGAAATATTCGGCTTTATCAGATATTCTTCTTAGATTATGGCTAATAGTTTCAGATGTTTCATGAAACAATTCCTTAAATAAATTGTAATGAAGGTAAGTTAAAAAATCATATTCTGTTGTAAGTTTTGTAAGACGACGATTGCGAATATATTTTGAATATTTTGATAAAAATGGCATGAGCTGCCCAACAGCGATACTGCTATTTTTCCTGTTATATGAGGCAATTATTTCATCGATCTTTATGAATTTGGTTATTTCATTTTTCGGTTCTTCAGAAATACCCATTCACTTATGCCATGTAAATATCTATGTGTCATGTAAATATTTGTTTTTGTCATGTAAATAGCGTATGGTATTTTAATTCCGATTTCATTTGGATAGCTTATTTTTGCTGAAATAGGTATTAAACATGCCGCGGAATAGTTTATTGATATTTTTTTTCGAAAAATCATTGTCGATTTTACTGAGTCGTATCTTGTCAAATTTTCAAAACACCTGAATAATTCCTTTTGTTCTAAATTTCATCAATCTGCTGCAACCAATTTGATGACAGCGATGATTGAAACCGCATTTAATTATCAAAACATTTCTGATATATAAAAATGTTTTTTATTGCAAAAGGCCATATCATGCTTTCTGCTATATCAGCAAAAAATCTAGCGAAACAAGGGGAAAATTAGGATTTTGCTTCAGGAATTATATAAAAGTGTAGATATACTTGGCATTGCAATATGCAATACTTAAAACTTCATCCTGATAGTTAGATCGTAGAAATAATCTCATTAATCATATTTTTTTGCACTGTGCTGCATCATGCACAATCATTATTTCTAACGCCAAATGCTATAAAGATATGCTGTACTACTGCTTGTTATTCATGAATTATGAAAAAAAAAACTAGTCTGTAAGAAACACTCTGATTACTTTTCATGTTGTTAACAATGTTAAAAGGTTTGTCTGTAAAAAGATAGGTTTTTAAACGTTTTTTGATTCAAAGTTTGATTATTTTTGATAAATCATTACTAAACAGAGCGCAGAATTGTTATATCCTAAAATTATCCCCTTATTGATGGCGACTCACGTGAGTCTCATGCGTATCAGTTTTTAAAATATAATTCAAAATTGAAAGCCACTATAATCTTCATATAATATATAGATGTCGATAGTGATCAAAATTATTGTGAATTTCAGATCATTTCTTAGTTGTCAAGGGGATTCAACAGCAGACTCATTTTTAAGTTGTTATACAATGATTAAGTGCACAGGAGCTGAAGTATGCAAAGTTCAAATTGTCAGAGTTTCTCCTTCAGTTGTCATTACAACTGAACAAAACTTCATTGGTACAAAATACCAAATAAAAACTCACAAAAGGAGTATCGTTTCAACAAAGAAGAATAAAAGTTTGACTTTTAATATAAGCAGGATCTTCTGACTCAAATTCATATAAGAAGTTAGAATATTCAATTGCTGATGTATTTATTACAGGAAAAAATCGTAAGAAATTCAAGTAAACCCAGCAAAGGGTGCATTCTTCAATTTTGGCTATGTTCGTACACCAGAAAACAATTACATTGGAACTTTCAGAGATTTGGAAGCAAGTGCAACAATTTCCTTAGTAGATTATCTTGAAAAGTTTTACGTAGAGCAATACGATCCCAATAATTATATTGCGACGATGAATCATCGTGAAGAAGCAGCAGCTTATTACGGCGATGACGATGATGATGAGTTTCTCATCCC
This sequence comes from Trichomonas tenax, assembly GCA_023091735.1. NCBI lineage: Eukaryota > Parabasalia > Trichomonadida > Trichomonadidae > Trichomonas > Trichomonas tenax. Next base: position 47,881 of record JALKBU010000154.1, read on the forward strand.
AGAAATTACAACAACTCTTCCTGCTAATGGAGGAGCCTTCACAGCCAGTAGCATTAATAACGAATTGCAAATGGATGACGAAGAAAAGGAAGAGAAGAAAGGCCTGAGCACAGCAGCCATCGTCATTGCAGTGATCATCGTTATCGCAATCATAGCAGTCTGCATTTGGCTCTTTGCTTGCGGAGGCATCAATAAGTTCAAGAAGGGCTCCAAAGTTGAAGAAACAAAGGAAACTTCGCCTTAAAACCGCAACAAGTAAAAAATTATTTTAATTTCACTTTTTGGTTTGTCAGCCATATAAAACTTCAAGGAGAGACACTGCTTTGCATACTCTTTTCTGAAGCTCAATATATTCACATCAGCAATTCCTCCATGTGATATAATATACCATAACTTTAAAACATTTGTCACGATTTAGAAATTACGAAAATAAAATCAATCCCGTCAGAACATAACGTCACACCAAATTAGGAGGTACTCCACAAATGCACTCTGATTGCAGCCTTCAAAATAGGGTCAAAAACACGATTTTCGGGACTTCTTAATTTGGAAATAACCTAAAGTTATTGCTTCGTTCCTCAGATCACAGCCCTCACATATATTACAATCGTCTTATGCTTTGCAAATTACAATTTTAGTTTTTTGAGATATGATCTGAAAATACAAAATAATTTTTACAACTCATGCATTTGATAACGTATATACATCCTATAGGGTGTAGTCATTAATACTATTATATTTGTATTTGAAGAGTTAATAAAATTTCCATATATTTTTCTCTCAATATAATCATCATTTATTCACTACTAATAATCCTCCATTCGACTATATATTATATGTGCATGAACATTTTCGAAATCTCGAACTAGCGTATTATTTGTTAATATCTGCTTTGCATATTGTGATTATCTTAGGTGGATATAGTTTATTTGATTGGTATGCATTATACCGCTTAAATTTACCTATTGCGATATTCGTTATATATTTTTTTTGGAAAACTCATAGTTTCTAAATGTCAAACAAATTACATAGCCTACTCAAGTGAATTGATTTATAAACACGAATGTTTGAACAATGTTTATAAATCAGGAGATCATATTGAAATATATCATGCCTGGAATGTTACCAATAACGCTACCCCTTGCAGCATACCAACATGTACTGTTCAATGTTTAACAACCGTGAGAACTGTCCATTAATGTATCTCGAAATTGTATTTCTTTACACTTCATAGATATATTGTTCCTATGGGCCTATAGATGATATATCTAAAGTACTAGCTCAAATTGTTCATAATAAGAAACTCCCCTTCCAATATAAAGAATTTGACGTGTATTCCATAGCAAAAAGTAATTCCCTATCAACGCAGATATCAAATTCATCGAAAAAAACGAAATCGAGAAACAAATAATTAAGTAAACGGTCTCCTAAAAAATTGAGAAATACGATAAATTTCAATTTCTAATGACATCAATCGACTCTCAGCGCCTGATTGAGCAACTCCGCGAAATGAGAAGAGCATTAGAGAACGCCGATACCTCTTACAGGGATCGCAAAGGTTATTCTACAGCACAAAAAAATTATTCCAGCTCTTATTCACAACAAAAGAAACCACAGGCAATCCAAGCCCCCTCCTACGGTCGAGTTAGACCCCAATACGGAGGCTATGGGCAGCAAAACGAAAGTCCAAAATTTACCCGCCAATATTATCAACCAAAGCAGTTTATTCCTGCTCAGCCAAGGCAATATGAGGCTCCAGCGCCAGTGTCGCAGTATAAAAGAACACCTGTCTACAATCTTCCTAAAAATGATCAATTCGTAAGTCGTTTTTCAAATATTAACCAGCCACCACGCACATCCCAGCGTCCAGTCCCGAGTCCGTACAATCCACCGTCAAGCGTGAGAAATCCGCTCGCTAAAAAACCATTAGATTTGTATAAGATCAACCAAATGGCTATTGACTCGTCAGATGAGTCATCCAGTGAGTCGGATGACTCTTACTTCATGAATGACTACAAGTACGGAAATAAGAAGAATGTGAAGACGAAGCAGAGCTTAAAGCGCTTCAACATATCGGATTCGGATTCAGACTCAGATTCTTTCGATTATGGCTATAAATCGAAGAAGAAGAATCAAAAGAGAAGCATCTTCCCTTCATATCGCCAAGAAGAAGACTCTTCATTAGATGATTCCGACGAAGATGACATCATCAGGAAGTTCACACACAAGAACAAGCGCTCTTTAGCCACAACATCAAAGTCTGAGAAGCCAAAACAATATTTACAACCAGAAAGCAAGAAAGGATTCAATTCTGGATTGGAAAGACGCCAGCAGATTAAGGCATTCATTGCTTCGCTCGAATCTGATTCTGACAGTGATTCGGATTATCAGCCTCATAAACACTCAAATAAGAAAAATCACAGCAAGAAGAAGTACAACTTCAGCCACTTGATCGATTCCAGCTCTGAGTCCATCGATGAAAAGCCACAGAAGAAGTACAAACCACATTCTCACCACCAAGAGAAGTACAGCAAGAAATACGATGATTCTGAATCTTCTGATGACTCTTTCCTCGAGCAATACAGACAGCGCTCGAAGCAGCCAGCTAAGCCGTCGAAATATCACCTAAGCTCTGATTCCAGTGAGATCCTCGGCAACAAGAAGCTTGCGGACATTCTCGCTGATACATCCAGCTCAGATTCTGAGGAAAGCTACATCCAGAAGAAGTATCCATCATCAATCTCATCAGTCTCTTCAGGAAATGAACAGGCTCCACAGCAGAAGCCAAACACACAGCTCAAGAACATCAAGATTTCCGATTCTGATGATGACATCAAACCAAAGCCAAAGAGAGATATGTCCGATGAGTCTTCGACATCCGAGCTTGTCAAGAGAGTGTTAAACGGAACACTCGGCGATGAATCGGACTCTGACTCTGACGATGAAGAAGTCAGAGCAATCCTTAAGAAGCACGAGGCATACAATAGACAGGACGAGCAGCCGAAGCCAAAGAAGACAGAAGAAAAGCCAGGCTCCAAATTCGATGAGCTCATGAAGAAATATCTTAACGATGATGATTTATCAAGCGACATCAATGAGCAGCCAAAGAAACCTTCTAAGCCTGCAGCAAAGAGCAGTTTTGTTGACGATGAGGACGAAGAAGTTCCAAAGAAGTTTGATTTCAAGAAGATCCTCCAAGAAGTCCAAGATGAAGAGGAAAGCGAGGAAGAGATCAAGCCAATGCCAGCCAAGAAGGTTGAGCCGAAGAAGGAAGAAACAAAGCCAGCCAAGAAGCCAGAGCCATTCGATTACAAGAAGACTTTAATTGAGGACGAAGATGAGGAAGAAATCAAGCCAATGCCAACGAAGAAGTCCGAGCCAAAGAAGCCATTCGATGTCAAGAAATTCCTCAAGGAAGCCGATGAAGAGGAGGAAGAAGAGGAAGACATCATCCCAATGAAGTCTTCAAAGCAATCAGAGCCAAAGAAGGCCGTTACTGAGGAGGACGAAGAAGAGGAAGAAATTAAGCCAATGCCTTCCAAGAAGCAGGAATTGAATGATGAAGAAGAAGAGGAAGAAGAAGACGATGATAAGGAATATCAGGACATCTTGAAGCGCTACTTAAACAACAAGGACACTTCTTCTCAGAAGTCCTCTCAGATCCCAGATGATGAGCCCTCAATGCTCGATTCAGCTGAGGAATCTAAGGAAGAAGAAATTCCTCTTCCAAAGTTCTCCCAGCAGAGTAAGAATTCAAAGGCTGAACCACAGAAGAATGATGAGGAAGAAAGCTCAGAAATTGATGACGAAGAGATCGAGAGAAGAATTGCTGAAATCAGAGCTCGCAACAAACAAGAGCATACAAAGAACGAGCAAATGGAAGAAGATGCCAGTGATGAGGATATCGAGCCAAAGGCAACTGTTGGCAAACAGCAGCAGTTCGAAGAAGAGGATGGTGATGATATCGAATCACTTGATGAAGAAGACAAGAGACTCCTCAAGGCCGCAAAAGATCTCTCATCTGAGCCTGCTTTCGGATTTGCTTCAGACGAGGAAGAAGAATTTGACTCAAAGAAGGAACCAGGATCTCCAAAGCCACACTTCCGAAATTACGATGCTGAAATCGACATGGAAGAATCAGAACAAGAAGTTAAGCCAAAGGTCGAAGAGAGGAAGCCTTCTCCTGCAAAGACTGAAGTGAAGCCATCACCAGCTAAAATTGAAGAGAAGAAACCATCGCCGGTTAAATCTTCTCCTGTTAAGGCATCTCCAGTCCAAGAAAAAGTTCAGCCAAAGGCTCAGCAGCTTCCAATCCCTGTTGATGATGATTTAGAGGAAGAAGAGGAGGATGTTGTCAATGTCAGCAAGAATAAGACTCTTGATTCTGAAGAGGAAGTTCCAGATCATAATGAAGAAGATGACTCTGATATGCTTGATGATGATATCAAGATTGAAAATGATGAGGATGAGTTCGATGCTCGTGCCTTCTTAGAGAAGCTTAAGAAGGACACTCTTAAGATCACAGAGCCAGAAGTCAAAGAAACAAAGCCAAATCTTGAAGAGGAAGAGGTTGAAGATAAACTCCTCGAGGAAGAGGAAGAAGAAGATGCTGATTTAGAGGATCTTGAGAATCTCACTGTTGATCAGCTCCTTAACAAGTATGCTATCTCCAAGGATTCTGAAAGCAACGAAGAAGAAGATGCTGCTCCAATTCCAAAGCATGAAGAGGAAGAACTTCACGAAGAGGAAATCTCCGAAGATAAAATAGAAATATCAGACCATCATGAGGAGGAAGAAGAGAAGAAGGTTGAAGATGATGACATCCTGAAGAGTGATAACGACGTTGATGACATTAAGCCAGATGAATACGATAACATTCATAACATAATCAACAAATTCGCTGAAGAGGAAGAAGCCAATGATAAAGTTGAAGAGGAGGAAGTCAACGATAAGGTCGAAGAAGAAGAGAAGGATGAAATAGCAGAGCCAAAGAATGTTGAAGAAGAGGAAGAAGAAGGACTTAGAATCGAAGAAATATCGTCAAAGCCAGTTGAAGTTCCAGAAGAAAACAGTGAGGAAGAAGATGATGAATTAGATGATCAATACTTACAGAACCTTCTCAAGCGTATCAATAAGGAATTACCGAAGGATGAAGAAGAAGAGGAAGATAATAATGACGAGCCAATACGTGTCAGTGGCAGCGCAGAAGAGGCCAAGTTGTCCCATGAAGAAGAAGAGGACGCAATCCCACAAAAAGTCATAGCTCATGAGGAAGAAGAAATCCATGAAGAAGCTCCTCAGGAAGAGGAAGAAGTCAAAGAAGAAATTAATATAGAAGAGGAAGATGATGATGATGAATTTCTCAAAGATATAATGACTAAGATCAAGGATCATGATGCTGACAACAAGGATGAGTCCAAACATGATGAGATCGACGTCGAGGAAGAAGATGACAATGATTTCGATCTTGACGCTGTTATGAAGAAATATAACCTCACAAAAGAAGATTTAGAAGATGATGAGGAAGACGAGGAGATATAAGTTTATTTGATTTTTATTTTATAAATGGTACTTTTATTTATTTAATCAAGGCTCCTGCTCCGTTAGTTCTTGTGTAATACAGCCCTTCAGTTCCCCAAGCTTCGAAAAGATAATGACCAGAATCGAGTGCGACTTCGTACGGTGAACTGGTGTAATAATTTGTGCCTTTGTATAAAAGTTCCATACTGTTAAGTTGAGCATGAAACAGTTTTCTCAATAAAAATGGAAGAAGAATGAATTCAAAACACAACAATTACATTTTGAAAAGATACGTCACTGTAATCAAATATAATCTTTCGATATTTTGCTGTATACGAATTTCAATCAATATTTTAAAAATTCCTTTTTGATAATTTTCAAAGATTTACAAAAATAATACTCACAAAAAAATTGAAATGAACTTGTCCACCTTACAGTCATCTCCTTCTGGATCTATTTTTGGAACTTTAAGTTTGTTGACATCTATTAAAAATTTTTCTTTGGACTTCAAAAATTTATTCGATGAAATTATTATTAAAATAATGAAAATCGATCATGAAATATATGCTTATAATGAGGTTCTTGTACATGATTTTTTTCATCAATTCAAAAAGTGCTTGAGTTCGTTACGGTTTAGGAAATTACTTAAAATACATTTGGAAACTTAATTGCGAACACAAAATCATTGATCATCAAAAAGGAAATTAATTTAACGTATATCGATGATTTTATAGCTGTAGCATCTCGAATTGATGCATCATATGTTATGATTCAACATGTTCGGGACTTCTCCCTTTGAAATTCTCTTCATTAACATATATTGACAAAATACCTAAAATATTTAAAGGATGATATTAGCATTTACCTCTGTAATATAGATATGCTATCGAAGCGGAACGATTTTGCATTATTAGATGATAATTTTCAAATGAAATTAAAATTCGAATAATATTAACACTATTTATACGGGCAATTTTATATACTAAACAAATAATTTTTCGAATGGTATAATTGGACAAAAGCACACTGCTTAAACTTGTTGTTCTTCATTTTCTTCCTGAATTTCTTGCTTACCAGCAAATACCTTCATTACACGAATCTCCTCTTTTCTTATTTTCTCGATCTTTCTAATGTAACCAATTCTGAGCTTATAAGCAATGAAAATTACTAAAATTCCAAGAATGCAGAAAATTATAAACTCAAATGCAACCTTAACACTACAAACTATTACAGTATCATATGAAACATCAACTTGTTTTGAACTCCAATGCACTTGATCAAATGAAATTGATAATTTCAATGATTCGCCATTTTTAGGTGGGACTTCGCACTGAATCTGGTCAAATCCAGTAACCCTGCCACTATAAATGACTTTTCCGAGTTTGCAATATCCTGTTTGCGTTACAAAAGAAGTATTCTTATAATAAACTGTAATTGTGTTAAGCGACAATGCACTGAGTTTTGATGGCGAAACTTTTGTAATAGCAGGTGTAGGCATTATACATGATGTGATTCCGTCTCCAATTAAGCCTCCTTGACATTTACAAGATTCACCAATTAATTTCGCGGCTCTGTGACAAGGCGGGTCTTCGATTTTCTCGTGTGTTATATTGAAGAGTGTAAGTGATGGAATTGTATCAAGTAAATCGAATTTTTCTAATAATGGAACTTTTCTGACTGTTTTGAAGTTTGCATGGAATGCTTCATCGAGGTTCGCTTTCTTCAGCGCTGTTTCTTCTTCCTCTTTAGATTTTTTACGAATTTCGGGTTTAAAGTAACCAGAAGTTTGAGTCAGTTCTTCTTCTGATAATTCTTGTGTTATATTTGTCGATGATTTTGATTTACTTGTTTGTTGTTGTTCAGGCACTGGATCATACATATTATCATCCACGAACTTAAATCCACTACTTCCACTTGAATGGCGTTGTGGCTCCGGTGTTTCAACTGGTGCCGGATAGTGTTCGTAAGTAACATCATAATCTGTCGAATTTTCTGGAATTGTGAAATTTGTTTGATTAATAACAACATAGTCATAGAGGTAATTCTCAGGATTCGCGAAATTATCAGCTTCAGTCACATTTCTTGGTATTTTCTTTCGATAAATCGGTCTTGGAGATCTTGTTGGCACAGGAGTTGACTTTAGAGTCCTCGTTGGACGTGGAGTTGGTGCTGGTGTTGGAGCTGGTGTAGGCAATGGAGTTCTGGCTGGTGTTGCCGTTCTCGTTGGCGGTGGAATATCGTAAGGATCGATTTTTTCTTTATTTTTTGGTCTGTATTTATTCATTTGCATGAAATAATCTGGTGTTCGTGTAGGGTATGGTGTCTGTGTGGGTTCTGGAGTTGGTTCTGGTGTTCTATCCGGTAATAATTGATTTTGATGTCCTTTATGGAATCTTGGCTTATGTCTCTCTATTTCTATGTGTCCACGCTTAGGTTTGTTCTGTTCTGCATTTTCAGAAGTCGTTATGTTTTGTATTTCGTTTGATTTCGTTTCGTTTGTCTGCAAATTGACATTTGCGGCATTTGCGGTGTACTTCGACTTCTCTAAATCCGTTTCAGGTGTATTTGGAAAGGATTTAATGCCGAGAATAAAGAAAAACAAAACAAACATATTTTCAATAAATAGGGGGCTTTCAAGTTGCAGACCCTAATTTTTCATTATTTGGATGAATAATTTTTCATTTTTTGCGAGTTGTAGGAAAGAAGATCGGCTGAATTTACCTCAAAATGAAATAGAAGATACTGGTGCATTACGTGAAACCATTAATTCACTATTTAATGAATTGCATGCAAATCCAATTAATTCTAATTTGTTACAGGCCCTTCTTAATATGTATAAAGAGCATTTATTTGAACTCCCAAAGAATGTATTCAACCAAATTGTAGCCAATATTAATATTCCACAAAATTTTGAATTAATATTAGAAATATTCAAAAACCTTGCAAAATCAGATCGACAACTACACACGAATTCTTTTGGAGAAGAAATCATTTTGGCTCTTCTCAGTAATTATCAAAATCCGAATGTTATTTCAACATTAGGATATGTTTTTGCGGTATCAAAAAACATTCATATTTTAATCAATAGTGAATTGTTTGATGCATTTATTGAGACTTTTTCTTCTGTTATATTAGCAGACAAAGAATCTTCGCTTTATTATTATGAATTCCTCGAGCATATATCCCTTGTTAAAGATGGAGCTCTCGCATTTCTTCCGATAGTTACTCAGCTTATTTATCGCCCATTAGTATTTAATCAAGTCGAAATAATGAAAATGTTTTATACATTTTTCTATTACAATCCAAAGCTAGTTAAGATGGTGGATCCAAGTTTATCTTTGCCTCATTTAATAGCTTACGCACAATCAGATTTTAACGGAGATTTTATTTCATATTTTCTGATGTTTTTGGATATATATTCGGACTATTCTGAGCAAATTGATGAATTCATAGATTCGGATATTATTCATTTCTTATATTCGATTTATGATAATATTAACGAAGTAAATCATGTACGTGTTTTAAATATATTATTGAATCTTCAGGGATGCATTAGTGATACAGAATATTTCACTTTCCTAAGTAATTTGATTATAGGATCATCGGAAACTAGCATTTCTTGTCAGTCATTAATTATTCGACTATTTTCATATGAGTTATATGACATGGATTCGAGGATGTTTGAATTCATAGATAAAACTTCATTTATTAACACTATCTCACAGTCAATTCCAAATTTAGGAAAGGATACTAAAAAAGCAATTCGAAAGTGTTTAATTCATGGAATCACATTGTCACATCCAATTGCTTATGATTTTGCCTCTTTACTAAGGAACAATGATGATTTCATTCTATCTATAGAAGGTGATGATATATTTGAGCCGATTTATAACTATTTGGTTAGCGAAAGTTGATAATTTTACTCATTTGATTTCAATGTCATTTATAATCATTACTATTTTTATTGCACTAAATTTTCGCATCAACAAATAAATGATGATGCATCATAGAACACTTTGAAAACATCAGAATTTGAAATATCGATTCATTCTATCTAAATGTTAAAACTTTCATTTCACGCTTTGCTTCTGATTGATGGAATAATGATGTAATATCTATGCAATGGCGAAGGTCGTTCTATTCATAAAACCTAATTCAAAAGGAATTGGACAACTTTCTGTTCATCAAAACGTGAAAGAGATCATTGGATAAAGAAATAAATCGATGTTTTCATCAATATTCAATAAAATCGATATTATTTTAACATACGATTATTTTCAATTCAAAACTTATCGTTTTCGAAGGAAAAATAATCATAACCTAATAGAATGCCAGTTTTCGCGCATTTTTCGTGCGCTTTCGCGCCCGTAAAGCGCATCAAAACCATTAATTTTGACAACAAAAAAATGAATGAATTTATTCTTTTTTCGCATTAAAGAGTTGGTCTGATTTCTTTGAAGAAACGGCGTTTCTCAGATATTCCGACTCGAGGAAACTCTCTGTTACAAACAGTTCATCATACTACGTCACAGATTGAAATTTTATTGACCAAACTGACAGAGCGATTTCTTTTAGTAATAACAACGATAACACACTTTTGCTTGTCGAAATTACAACATTTGAACGCTGCAGCAGCACAAGTAATGGTGGATCTCTTTATTTTTCTACAAAAGGCCAAATTTCTCAAGAACGAATATGATACCATAACTCTACACCGTCATCTTATTATCATACATTCTATTCGAAAGTTACTGATTTGATTGAATCTAAAAATTATTTCAAATCTTGCAGCATTTTCGAATGCGGAAGAATTGATAAATATTATGGTATGTATTCAGATAGTGGAAAAGTTGAGTATGAAAACATCAACAATTCGTTTAGTAAAGCTTTGTGCGCATCAGGATATCGTATTAATTATCCTCAACCAGAAAGTTTTGTTAAATTTTCAAATTTCAACAATTTGACTGAAAATAATCCTAATTATCCTAAATTTTCAATCTTTGCACTGCACAATTTTTCTAATGTTTTTTTTTTCATTTTTGGGCCAAAAAAGAATTTTATGAAAAAGCAAATAAATATTTTAATAGATACATTACAGCTCTATATTATTGGCTGATTTAAAATCTTATCTAAACCCAAAAAAATTAACATTTTTTGTTTTCAGAGTGGGTGCAAAGGTCGAAAATCAAGAGGTATTATTGTTTGTCATATATGTGGTTTAATCAAGCCGGTGCTATGTCATTTCTTAATTATTCTAATTTTATTAATAACAATGGGAAAATTTATCTTCTGATTTATGGATATCAAACAAAAATTATTGTTGGATGTTGTTCATTTATTGGTAGTAGTATATGTTGGGTGCAACCGCGGAAACTTTTTAAAAGCCCATTTTTGAGTGATTTTCACGTTGAAATCACACAAAAATTATCAATTTTGGGCATTTATGAAAATCACTAACTTATAATTTTTGTGTGTTTTTCGTGTTAAAATTACCTGAAAAACATTAATTTGGGGCGTTTTTGAGTGTATTTTGTGATAAAATCACCTGAAATTCATTAATGAACTCACATACATACATATATAAAATAAAAAATAAAATTAATTTAGAAATTAACTTATTTAATTAACTGGTCATGTGGTGAAGCAAATTGTGGTGATGTTCCTGTTGGATGATACCTTAAACCTTCTTCTGGTGTCCATGTCCAGTATGTTGTCCTCGTAAACCAAATTTGTGGGCAAGCAACATTAACTTTAGTCCGTGTATTAGTATCTGGGTTATAATTATGCAAATTGCAATAAACATCACCTTCTTTTGTTGCATTAATTGGTGTAGCATTTACACGAATAGCAATGTGTTGATTACCAGATTCTAAACCATCAAAGAAGCATGTTTTACCATCCCTCATTGTTGGAATTGTAATAATGCATGATATATATCTTTCCATGGTAATATCTTCTTATTTTCATCCCTGAAATTACGTGGTCTCGACAAAGAATTTTCATATTCTTCTGTGCATTCATGTGGTCCATCTAAGTCAGAAGATTGCAACATTCTTGTAAAGAAGACTGAGCCTTCAGTACTCATTGCAACATCTGGATAATTTAACTTTCAAGTTTTGAAGCACTTTTTTCACACTTTTTTTGACGCGTCAGACGACGATTATTCATTATTCGGTCGAATTCGATATCTACTCATGTGGTATATATAGACAAAACCTTCCTTAATATTAGAAGAGAGCATGGATATGTGCTTCTCATGATAATATTGATTAGTTACAACAGTCGAATTTTTGACTTAATTTTAATTATTCAGTGAAGAAAATTACTCAAAACGAACTAATTTTGTAATATGTTCTTTATCTATGTACTCTTATCCATATTATCTATGTAAGTGCTCAAAAATCGTAACTTCTGATTATGCTAAAGAAATCGAATTTTGGCTATTATTAATGTATTTATTCGATATATTTTTGTATCTGAGTTGAGCGGTCTATGTTATTTGTAATATATGCAAATTTTAACCAAGTTCAATTCTCATTTAATCTGACAAGTGTGTATTGCATGCATTCCCCTATGAAAGCATTTGCAATTCTTCTCTTCCTATTGAATACATTGTGAAATCAACTCTAATGCTTTTGTTTATAGGAAATAAATAATTTTGAATTATGAAAAATAAGACATTGATTCTTTTTAGATATATACGTGAATATACCTTGTAATTAAAACGTAGGCATTACAGTGAATTAGAAAAATATTGTAATAATATATCATATATATCAAATAGAATTAAATCTATTTTGAAGAGGAAAGATATGATTCATCTTATGTTAAGATCAGGAACATCATTTAATACTAATAAAAGTTTATCATAATATTGATTAAGATTAAAAATAGCTGTTTTAACCACCATTATACTGTAAGCTGTTTGCATTATATTGGCAATGCGTTTTTCATGTGTGTTGTTTCTTGATAACTCTCCTGCTCTGATAAAATGAACGATCTTCATTTTATAAAAGTGACAGCTAATGGACACATTAAACGGGGTTCACAGGCTAACCATACACTCAGATATATATATGGGATAATATACTTATTCGTGTGTTTTCCATGCGTTCATTCCGAATTCGTAGGTCTATTGCAACTTCCGCATGCTGTGCAATGTCTTAAATTACACCGTGCGCATAATTGAAATCTCGCTTGTTTCAACACATATTGGTGTCTTTGAGCACTCTGAAGCACTGGACCATGCATTGATGATAATTTAAAACCTTGTAAAAGAGTTTTAAGTCATTTGAATGAAATATTGGTAATAGTAAATTTCATATTATGGTAAATCTTTGAATAAACACACTATTTAAAATATTCATACTGTGTGAACTATATGTCATTTATAGAAAACTGATGTTTTCTGTTGATCGAAATCTTCGTGATGCTGATAGTATCAAAACTCTATTTATCCTAGTCTATATCACTATAGAGTGAATTTAGAATGATTTTATTGTGGAAAAACTATATAGTATCGGTAAACTATGCACGATGACGCAAATCAAAGCATTTTAATAGCTTTATGATATAATATAAGTATGAATTGATATATGGTTGTGTATTCTGTGAAGAATACACCATTTAATATACACTGCACACTTGAAAATGTCAAATGATAAATATCTAACACTAAATATAACTATATACAAATGCACTTCAACCTAATCTGTCTATTTATGTATGTAGCTAGATAAATTGGATCAAAATATAGATGTTTCTGTTAAAATAAAGCAGAATTGCGCATTTCTATCATTGTTGAGAGAATTTTAAGTTCACAGTATCACCATTGATCATGCATTCAAATTCTAACCAATGAAAATGCTGTAAAATAGCTTTAAAAGCCTAGATAATAATCCATGAGATTGAATATCTTTGAAAATGACTTGCTTCTTGTCCACATCATTCACTGCATCAATTTATTGGAGAAAAATGGCAAGAAACACGTCTTTTTCAAATTTATTCATTCTTGAAATATTGGGAAGCACTATACTTCAATATGTAGAGTATGTATCGAATATCTGTGCTCTGTAGATGCAACTTTTGTGTTTGCTATTGCTTGGCGTCGATAATTTATCCAAGAAGATAAATATCATCAAAAATGATCAAATTCTAGCACAAACTCTCCGGAACAGCAAACATCTGGAGAATTTGTGCCAGAAATTGTTCATTTTTGATGATATTTATTAAGGGATAATTATAAACTACAGATCGCTTTGCTTGTCAAATGCTGTGACAAACTGATGCGCATAAGTTATCTGTTTGCCACGGCATTCGACAAGCAAAGTGAGTAATTTAGATCGATAAATGCAATATTTGAACTCGTCTCGTTTTCTACGACTCTGTGAGGTTTCTGCGTCATCCTGTATCTTAGCAACCTCAGTGAGTCGTAGAAAGTGGAGATTTGTAAAAGTCAGCGGAATGAGTTAGAACTGAGCGAATATCGATGGCGCTGACAGTCAACAAACCACAGATACGAAGAGTAGCTTCGAATCCAGTGTTTTATTGACTGTTGATTGTGATGAAATCGCGAGACAATTAAGGAATTTGTAAATCCTTGAAGGACAAACCAGTTTTTCGCTGATTAGAGATATGTTTTCACGGATAACTCTCGAAATCAGTGAAAAACTGATAGATAATGCATGATAGATGGAGATTCAGATATAATTATGTCTGAAATACACCGGAAGGAAATTTCTAGCGAATTTCTTTCTGTACTTTTTACATTTCCACGAATATTTGCATTCTATAAAATAAATTTCGAAAACCTGATTGATTTACCACTTGAGCAAATTATGCCTTGGCTATAGTTACATCAGTGGGAATCAAAACATCATTTACAAGTGTCTTTTGGACATTTCACTCTGACACACAATATCGAGTATCTTCTTCATCTGCGCGACATATATAATCTAGAAATCTCGATCTATGAAATTTGTACATCCCTTCGTTCTATTATAGGTGAATCTAAAAGGACGAATACACTTCTTCTTTGAAATGATCTCATAATGTGGTAAAACTAGGTAAAACGGAAAAGCAGGGTTATAAAATATAAAAAAGGGACTGTCAAAAAACTAAAAAAAAAATGAGCGCAACGCCATCAATTCAAGGAAAGCCAATAAGCACTCTCCATATGACAGAAGATGGAGTCCCAACGTTCCTTCCGGTAGCGACAAATTACATCAAAATATTCGCGAAGACAGTCGGTGTTTTCAGAATAAACGGAAACAAGTCATTCATAGAGGACCTTTATCACGCGCTCAATCACAAGGAGGTTGCGATTCCGCCGTGTTGCCAGGTCCATGACGTCTCTGGCTTCATCAAAAACTGGTTGATGACGATTCCTGAGCCGATTCTCGTTCCAGACGTGTTCAATCTCTATTTCGACGAAAATGACGAAACAACAATTCGCAACGTATTGAAAAATCTTCCACCGTTAAATAGAAAGATTCTCGCGTACGTTTTCTCAGCGATTAATGAGGTATTTATCAACGCTTCCGTCAATCAGATGTCAATGGCTAACATTTCTACGTGTTTCCAGACATGTTTAACACAGGATTCACCGAGATTCCAAAATCACGTTCCTTTCCCAAAGATTTTCCAACCTTGTGTTTCTCTGCTCAATAAAAACGGAACTGATTTTGTTATTTCAGAAGTTGTATAACTTTTTATTTGTATTAATTTTATATATATTAAATAATTTGTTATGCGATATTTCTGTCTGTTAAAACACCTAAAATAACATGTGCTTTTTCATATAGCAAAGTTCAACGTCAAAATTAAAATTTTTCTTGTGAAATATTGATTTTTATCATTTGTATAAATCTTTTATTCTAAAAAGCAAAAGATGACATAACTTTTTCACACAATTCTTCTGTTTCTGACCTAACAGTAACTCTGCAAATAATTCCCTTCGCCTTGGATGAGCCAATCTCAGTCCTGACAAGAACGAGATTTCCTCCTTCGATAGCCTTTCCAGCGAAGTCGAGCACAAGCTTCTTCTGTCCCTTTTCCTCGCCAACCTTTTCCATTCCAATAATTTCATCTTCCACTCTCTGTGCGGCCTTCGTTGGGTTCTTATCTTTCGCCATAACGAAGACCTGTGTTGTCTCAAGAAGGTGTGTCAATTCCCATGCCTGAGCAAAGTCAACACCTGCACGCTGGAGCCAAACTTTGGCACCAAGGCTGACAACGCCGAGCTCGTATTCATCTTCTGACTCTTCGCCGTCAGCTGTGTAATTAAGTGTTGCTGCGAACTGTCCGAAAACAATCTTTTCAGGACGCTTCAAGACAACGCATGTTGAAACTGTCTGCTGATATCCAACTGACTCAGCAGGAAGGACTGCTTCAACATCTGCATCTTCAAGTGAGACTGATAAATTGTTGTAGCGGCTGTCTTCGACAGTGTTAGTAACAATAAACTCGAGAACAATATGAGATTCGAAAACATTGACGAAATAAGAAACAACAAATTCTGTATCTCTGTCTGTAAGATCGAAAGCATCTGTCTTCCAAAGGACCTTTCCATATTGCTCGAAGGCCTGGTTGATTTCAACTGGAATGAATGTAGCAGCTGCAGGAATCTCCTGTTGCTCTTCTTCCTTCTTCTGCTCAACAACAGATTCTTCAGCAATTTCTTCATCTGGTTGCATGACGAACTCTGTCAAGATCTGAGACATATCAATGCTACTCTTAAGAGCGTGAATGAGCAATAAAACTTGTTCACGAACAAGATCATCTTCATCGTCAACAAAAAGAGACATCAATGGTAAAATTTTCTCCTTCATTCCATCGCACTTGTATGCGATTGCAGCAAGTGTGTTCAATGCTGCCATTCTGACTGATGGAACATCCAAGTTGACACGATTGAAGAGAACAGGAACGAGATCTGATGGATCCTCCAAGCTCTCGACTTGGCCAGCAATGAAGTCGCAGATTGTGCGCGCAACATCAACAGAGTCCCAGTCTTCAAGATATTCAGAAAGCTTTGGAAGAAGCTGAGAACGTGGAATTCCTTCTGTTGTAAGCAAAGATCTCAAGATGCTGAACTTTGATTGCTTGTCGTTTGTCATCTTGAGTAGCAACACAGCAACATCTGTTAATTTGTCAGACTTGTACTTTCCGGCAAAAATGCACGCTTCTCTTGCAACGGCCTTGAGGAGTGGTGTTGCCCACTTCTTGCAGTTCTTGAGGATTCTCTTTGTTGCAAGTTCCATGTGTGACTCATCGCCGAGACGGAGAACGCAGATACTGGCGAGAGCAGCAAGAGAACTGTTGCTGTTCTTTGTAAGTTCGATGATTTGCGGAAGAAGTGATGAATATGCTTGAATGTTTGTTGAGTTTGCAATTGTTCTTACTGCAGCGAAAGCGCGAATTGTAGAGCCACCAAAGAATGTTGCCAATGTCTCGCAAGACTCCTTCGGCATGTCTGTGCCGCAGCGGCGAGCAGCTTCGAGGCTGACAATCGGAGAATTTCCAGATAAGCAAGATTTGAGGAAACTTGTAATTTGCTCGGTCTGTTTGACTTTCATTGCCTGTGTAGCTATCGCAATAGATACGCATTGTTCGAGTTGGCTCTTTGCTGATTCGAGAGAATTTGCTAATTGTGCTGTAGCGTGCGGATCATCGCATTTGAGAGCGTACGAAAGAAGGAGAGCGTGGAAGCGGACAGATCTGAACGGACTCTGCAAAGCAGCGCGAATATCTTGAGCCCATCTTAAAACGGCGTCTTTTCTTCCGCCCTCGATAATCTTAATAGCGCCGCACAAAGCTGAAGAAGCAGTGTACGGAATATTGGAAAGAATTGCAGACTTTAAGAATCTTTCCAGTGTTAAAACGTTGTTTGCGTCCAAAAGTGAGCACAAGCAACGAATTGCGTGTCCTTGCTGTATTGTAGCTTCACCGTTGATGTCTTTACTAAGCGAATGTGTGATAATAATCGCATCATGAGATTTAATTTTGATTTGCTTCAGCAATAAAATAAGAAGACGATGAATATACGTATCTCTGTTATGCATTAACTGTGTCAAGCTGAAGAAAAGCTCAGTTTGTTCCTTATCTGTAAATTGAACTCCAATCGCCGTCGCTTGTAATATAGAGATCATCGCAGCTCTGCATTTGGAGAGGTTGAGGGTCACATCACGGAAGACACGCGACTTGTTGATGATTGCGGATGTATTTACGTCCTTTGGATCAACAACTTTCGTTCCCTCCTTTTTCTTCATTTGATGAAAAAACAAAATTATGAAAACATTCAGATTATTGGGAAATTGATTCTTTTATCATTTGCTTCGTATTTTTATTATAAAAATCAAAAAAAGTCATTTTGAAAATAACCTTAATTATTCAAAAAAATCTCGATTTCAAATAATCAATCTTCCTTTCAGAGGCATTCTGTAGAGTAAATCGGTGATTATTTCGAAAATAGAGTCTGAAAGGAAGAACTGTGGACTGGATTGCTAGCATTTTGGCCACCAGTCCCAATCAAGCATTTAATTTTTCTTTTCAAAGTAAATTTAAACAATTATAGGATATCATTCTTCCAAAAATCATTTATAATCACATGCCACGTAAATATTTATTTGTCAAATATTAATATTTACATGTCAGATACTGTTACTTTTCGTGACAACTTTCGGTACGCAATAATTTAATTATAACAGAAAAGATGATTTATCGTTCTCTTTAATTATAAAAGTTGCTATACTGTTATATTATTGAAGAATTAGAAATTTTTGTCATGTAAAATAAAAATTTGTCAAATAAGGTTGAAATAAATTTCGAAAATGTCAAAAAATGAGCGAAATAGAGGCACCTCTCGCCCCAATCGATAGGGAGTCCTCCGACGATATGGTGAACATTCAAATAGAAGAATCACTTGTCAGGGAGACATTGATGGGCATCGACAGCGCTAATTTTAATGAAGATTTGATCACTTTATTCCTTTTCGGATTTGTGCTTATTTTTGTTATTTCCTCCGGCATTTTTGGTCCACCTGTCATAATCAGCAAGAGGTATCCACACTTTTTCAGCAAAGACTCTCCAATTTCAAATACGAAAATTTCATTTGACCAAATTTTACCAATCAACAATCAAAACTCGATTTCAATAAACTTTATGAGAAATTTAATTACGAATGATACAAAACTTCCAATTACATTCAGATATTCAGTTGTTTGTTACAAAGATGGCGCACAACACTTCGTTGCCGGATTTCCTGCAAAGCAGTACTTCCTTAAGCCTATCTCTGGCTCAAATCAGACATCAAGCATAGCATTATTCACAGATTCAGTTCTTGATTATAACAAAGTCGAAATAGAATTGACATTCGATCATGCTTACACATATTACTCGTCATTTGCTATTACGTACAGCGTTGGAGCTCCAGAACATACTGTTTTCCAGATTTATTTCCGAATTTTCTTCGCTGCTCTCGCTTTCATCTTTTTGGCTTTGATTCTCTATTTCTTGAGAAAGCTCGAGATCAAGCTTTGGCACTTGGAGCAGAAACTCACAATACCACTCAACCTACTCCTTATTTTCTACAATAATCCATTTTATGTTTTCCACGCTTACAGTCCCTCACCAGTTTTCATTATTTTGGATAGAATCCTCGACTCCTTGTTCCACTCATATCTGTCCTTCTTTATCCTTGTTTTGTTCGACAGTTTGAGATATAAGAACAGAAAGACAGATCGCTGCTTCTTCATTCCGAAAATCATTATGTGCCTTATAATGCTTATTGTCTACATCGTTCACGGCATTTATGATAAACTTCATTTAATTGCTGAACATAACACAGAAGAAAACTCTACCGCCGCCATTTTAACAATCGCAGAAATGGTTGTTTATATGATGTTTGTATGCTACACATTAGTTTCCATTATTTATTCAGCAACAAAAGTCGATATAACAGAACGCTATAAGTTTAATATATACCTTGCAAGCGGCCTTATCGCCATCATTATTATGGGTGTTTGCACTGTTTTAATCAACCTTAAGATTTTCGCAGAATCTTCTCTTTCATTTGTTATTAGATTTGCTGTTGAAAATGTATTCACACTCCTTATGACATACTTCCACTGGCCTTATGAGGTCCTTCAGGATCAATACCAAAATGATCCACAACCAGATTTCTTTGTAAATGAACAATGAATACGATAAATAGGTTTTATATTTATACAAAAGCATAAATACATGGAAATTATTTAAATGTTATTTAATATTAATGTTTAGATTAAGTATTATAACAATATGATAGGAAATTAACGAGCGGTGGTAGCTACCATTTGTAAAGTCATGAAAAATTTAGTTTGAACAATCAACTGTGTTATGATGTTTGGAGCCGAAACTGGAATCAAATTAGGTTTTACTATTTTCAAATAAAAATAAAACAAATTAATGTGAAAGGGTGAGCAGTCTAGTGGTATGATTCCTGTTTTGGGTACAAAAGGTTCCGGGTTATAGCTGATGGTCGGCATTATTAGAGCATTATAACCATAGATTATCACTTATAGAAAATTCACGATCCAATAAAGTCACTTTCAAATAGATTAGACGCATACAAATGTGTTTAAAGGCCTTTGGCAATTACGAATTGTGTGTAAAATCGATGAATGAACATGTTTTATGAATTTCGATAACAAATATGAGATAAAAACTCATTTTTCGCTATGAAACAGCTGCACTGGCATCTATAGAACTTTATGTCAACAGACAGCCATCATAAAATAAAAAAGCAATCATTTATTTTTTGGAGAAAAGGGATAAATGATTATTTTTTGAAAACTTTACATTTTTATCCTCACTTTAAAATAGCTATATTCTGGTCTATAACAGAAATATTGAGGAAGCTTAAAAGTGAAGAGATATTTTTGCACAAAAATATGATAACCAGATGATGTAGATGATACCGATACTGAGAAATGAAGTGGTCATTGAAAGTTTGGATAATAACCGTAAAATCCTCTCAAAGTAAAGAAAACTTTTCTGAAAAATGAACCAAACATCAAAAGTGACAGAAATTCAGTTCACAAGCAATGAATTCTAACGTTCAGAAAACTCGGTTCATTTTTGGAAATGTCTGAGAAGAAGCATTTCGTACTCCCAAAGACAATGAAGGGCTTTGCCAATGTCGGCTGGATCGAGAAGTCACTCCCAGAGTGCGGCCCACTTGATGACCTCGTCAGACCACTCACTCTTGCTCCATGCACATCCGATATCCATACAGTTTGGGCTGGTGCCATCGGCGACCGCCCACGACATGATCCTTGATCAAGGTCGGTGAAATGGTCAAGGAGCTCAAGCTCGGTGACAAGGTCATCGTCCCAGCTATCACACCAGATTGGGGTGACTCTGCTTCCCAGGCTGGACACCCAATGCACTCTGGCATGCTCGGTGGCTGGAAGTTCTCCAACTTCAAGGATGGTGTCTTCGGCGAATAATTCCACATCAACGAGGCTGATGCTAACCTTTCTAAGCTTCCAGAGGGTCTTACACCACGCCAGTGTGTTATGTGCTCTGATATGATGACAATAGGCTTCCACGGCGCTGAGCTCGCTGACATCAAGCTCGGTGAACAGGTCAGCGTCATCGGTATCGGCCCAGTCGGTCTCATGTCTGTCCGTGGTGCTTCCCGCATCATTTCTGTCGGCTCTCGCCCACACTGCTGCGACATCGCTATCCAGTACGGTGCTACAGATATTGTCAACTACCGCACTGGCGACATCATCGAGCAGGTCCTCAAGATGACAGATGGAAAGGGTGTCGACAAGGTCATCATCGCTGGTGGTGACAACCACACATTCGCCCAGGCTGTCAAGATGATGAGAGCTAGTGGTGTTATCGGAAACGTTAACTACCTCGGCGAAGGCGAGAATATCGATGTTCCACTTGTCGAGTGGGGTGTCGGTATAGGCCACAAGTTCATCCACGGTGGTCTCACACCAGGTGGCCGCCTTCGTATGGAGAAGATAGGCAACCTCATCAAATACGGCCGTGTCGACCCAACAAAGCTCATTACACACAAATTCACAGGCTTCGAGCACATTCAGGAGGCTATCATGCTCATGAAGGACAAGCCAGCTGATCTCATCAAGCCAGTCGTTCTCATCGAGTACGACGACGATCTTTGCTAAATTTGATTAAACAAATTTTGAGTATTGAAGGATTGCATACGAAATTACTACTTCTTTCACTTACGTAATACTCTTAGCGAAAGCTAAGAAGCAAAATCCCAATTGAATGTCATGCAATATATTTTCATCAACAGCACATTAACAGGATAATGATAAATAATTAACTACTCTATGGACGTCTTAGTTCATCGCTTCTTGTTGAGCAAACAGAAGAATATATTAAATGCAAAAATTATTTACGTCTAATGATAGGAAAGCAACTATATTAAAGTTAAATGCACTGTGCTTAATAGATTAACAATGTTGAAAACATATTGAACCTAGGACCTATTGCTCCGTTGGCAGTCGCCTTGCCTGAGAACCTTAAATAAAAAAAGGAAAAAGCGCGCCGTCCAGGATTTGAAAATGTTTATTAAGTAGATATGTGTTAGCAGCAAGTGCTTCGTGTAGAGCCCAGACGAGGAAGTCGTACTGGAGAAAAGTTTTGAGGAATCTCGATCACTGTAGGACAGACATGTTGTTGTGCTTTCTTTGAAGCGCAGAGTTTGTCTGTGGTCTCCATGCTATGGAGCTGGGATGTGTTTTGTGGTTCAGTTTTTCTCTGAGTGTCGGATCTGTTGCATCTGGGGGTCTTTCCCCGAGAGACGGGATAACTGTGTTGTGGTGTTGCATTGGGCCCGGGAGTGGTCCTGAGACCATTGTGTTAATCCCATATTTCGGATAGTTGAATTTAATGTTTTTAGATATCTTTCTAGTTTTGGTTGATTTTGTGTGCTATATTGTGTGTGATGGCCATGTGTGTGTTTGGTTGTTATGATTTTGTGTTATGGAGTATTTCACGATTTTTTTTTTCCTCGTTGATGATGATGTTGTAGTCGTTGATTTTCTATATGGGAGTGTGTTGTGTGGTGGTTGTGATGTGTGTGAATTGTTCAAGTTTATTTCTGACTGTTACTAGGTGTTGCGCTTAGAAGTGAGGTGAGAGTCGTCATGTGATGTGATTGAGATTCTCTTCCTCCGTGCTGCAACTCCTCTCTGGGGCTCTATATTTTTTGATGCTGCTTATGTTATTGTTTAGGGCGCTGGCTTATGCCAGGAAATCTGTGTCTGAGTCTATGAGAATTGTCTGGCTGCCTTCTGTGAGGCTGCCTTCTGTGTTCTCACTTTGTTCTTGTGTTTGTATGATTGAGTCTTGCATGTTCTGTGTTGCTTCTTGTGGCTGTTCAGCGTGTTGCTCGTCCTGTGTAGTTGCTTGCGTTGGTGAAATTTCTTCAGCTCTGGTTTCTGTTTGTGTTTGTTGGATCGCTTGTGGTTGTTGATCCGCTTGTGCTTGTGGGTCTGCTTGAGCGTTATCTCTTGGCTGTGGAGGTCTCTTGTTGCAATGGAGTCCGTAGAACTCCGGTGGTTTTCCAAAGAGTATCACTGCACTTGCGGCAATTGCATCTATGGAGAAGCGTTCAAGGAGAGATTTTGTGATGTCAGCATCAAAGATTTGGAGGAGCTCATCCTTCGTCTCGTTAGCAATCACACCTAATGAGGAAACAATGATGGCATGAGTTGTGCATTTGAAACGTGTGATGACTTCAACTGATTCTCTGAGTTGCTCGTATTTCGCTTTCTTTGTGATGTAGGCTTCTGTGATTCCGTCGCCTCCGC
>JALKBU010000155.1:0-71084 GCA_023091735.1 Trichomonas tenax
TGATAGATATATAGACTGTGCCACTTATACCACTGGATAGACAACTATCAATATGTACATGAAAGTACTTTCAAATCGAAAAAATATTGATCAGATAAAAAGTTATGAAGGTCGCGGGACTACACCGAAGAAGGAAAAATTTTGCCCGAGAAAAAAAGTGGAGCCATTTATTTTGGTTTGAGAATAAAAAATCTAAACATACAGGATATGAAAATACTACTGCCTTTCAGCCGTACTTAAGCTGCTGAGAACTCTGTGCGAAATTATGGAAAATTTATTATCTCATTCTAATTTTTCTGCAAATTGGAGTTCTACTATATAGGCATTAAATTTATTCATTGTATGATGTGGAGAGTAATGCCCGATAATTTTGCAATAAAGTACATATGATGAGTAAAGAATTTTGATATTATTATAAAATAAATTGATTTGGCCGTTCATATTTTGCCAATATTATATTCCTCAAAAAGTTAAGATATTTTTATAAATATGATTTGCAAAATCTGTAATCCACACAGTGAACCAAAAACAATCTACATGCTACGCGGATGTTATAAAATCATTATATCTGAATTATGAAGAAGTCCAACATATGGTATATTTATGCATATTCATTGAAAATGCTCATATTAATCCAAACATTGTGAATCTTAATATTTAACCTATAGTCTCTTAGAACAGTTATGCTTATCGATGGGCAATCTATTCATTCATATAAAGATGTTATATAAGAAAGTTATAGAAACACAAAAAAAGTGAGATTTTGGCCCCAAAAGTGACAAAATGTTAGGGTTTGAATCTCTTTTATATACTTGGAAGATTATAGGAGCTTCAAGCTGGGCTATTTTCTTCGGATTCATATCATTCTTCTTTATCAATGTTTTCTCGACATTTTGTGGCCATTATCTCGATTATTTGATGCTTCCAACCTCAATTATTGGACTAATTCCAACAATTATATTATACTTCTTCTGTCTTACTACTATACCAGCAAGATATTATACAATCTCCGCAATGGAAATATTTTTCCGGATTTGTTTTATGTTCATTCACACATTTTGGCTTTGGCTCCTTGGCTTAGCCGCTACATCTTCGAAGGAATCTCTTATTTGCGCTATATTGGTTACTTTTGTTACAATGAACACTGAAAAATTTGTTTTGTATTTTACAACAAAAAGACAAGCTCGATTTGTTAAAGTTCTTAACGCATTTACATACGGAATATCAAAAATAATCGCCACCATTATTATATCTATAATTGTAAGATTCGTTTGCTCAAATGATTCTTTTGCTACAGTTTTCCTCGATTTCTTCATGTCATCTCTCGCATTAACAATTACTGCTGTTGTTGCTGGTGAAAGAGTCAGTTTTCAAAAAGACGGTATGAAGAGGAATATCCAGTACCTCAATTCTCATGGATATCTCAAATTCCTTGCTTACCTTGATCTCTATGCGATTTCATCAGGTCCTGTCACGAGGCGCACTGGTATTCTTCGTGATACATCTATTCAGACACTAATTTCGATTCTTCAGCCCTGCAAAGCAACAATAAAAGCTTACATTCAGCAGCATCAGCAAATCCAAAACTACAATCAACACACTTTCATTCCTGTCAGAGAAGGATTCTTCACAAGAATTTTGAGAAAGAAGAGGGAAAGTCACATGAAACTTATGCGCGAGATGGGAGCCTTAGAATCATCAATTATTGTAATCTTGGATGTCAAGAGCATGATCACACTCCTTACAACGAAGGATGATGTTTACGGACTTGGCCAGACCCAGATGAAGGAGACCAAGAAGCTTCTTGAAGATGCACAAGAAATTGTCTCTCTCACACTTCAGACATACTCTTGGTCCACGAAGAAGTTTGGACGTGTTATTGATTGCTCTACTCCAAGAGAACTTACAAACGCCACCCTTTCGACAATTCGTAAGGGAATTGAAATCTTAGTATCAAAAGGCGTTAATTAATATATATATATATTTATAATTATTTGTTTTTCCATATATAATAAAGCTTTATAACACTATATTTAACACTCTGTATGGTATTATCTATTTGTTTCATTCTTCATATAAAATATGACAAAGAATGAAAAAATGTGACAAAAATAGAAAAGTGACAAAATGATGGAAAATTCTGAAATGCAATTTCCTTTCCAAACACAAACATGACTTAAATCGAATTTTGATGAGTACAGAAACAAAGAGTTCGCTGTAGACACCATCCTTCAACATAATGAAAAACAGTACTTTGTGCATAGCCTTCTGCTGGCTTCAAATTCGAAATGGTTTTATGATAAATTTAAGGAAGGTGATATACCGATGATTGACAACAAGTATTTTATAGAAATTCCTGAGGATCTAAATGGCGCAATGTCGAATATTTTAGATGCAATCTACACAAATTCACTCAAAATTGCAACAAAACTTGAACCTGCAATGCTAAAAATTACTTCCTATTACGAAATGAATCATTATAAAGATTTAATACGAAAAATTATTCATAAAACAATTAAAGCAAATCAAACATGGAATATTATTCAATTTTTCACTTCTGAGTTTATTAAGCTTAATCTGATAGACTATGCTTTAGAACTAATTCCAGATTTATCGGTCTTTTTCAATAAAATTATCCTAAGCTCAGGATCTACATCCTCAATGTCTTTGAAAATGATATACAACTGTTGTCGAAATGGTGTTATTTTTGCTGCACTATTAAGAGAAAGTCAGACTACCACAGATCTCTGTGAAACTCGAAAACTCAAATTGATTGATGATTTCTATGAATGTTTAAGAAGAAGATTTTCTGTTATCGCCACGAGAAAGAGAAGAGCTTGCTGATAATAAAATTGTTAATTGGTATTCCCCAAATTCATATCAAAATTTGGTGAGATTTAAATGTGATTGGCTTCCCTTTAGATTGGCAAAATCACTATTCTTGAAATTGTATGAATCCAGAAAACTTTGCATCAATAATTTTGATAATGATGTGAAAAATACAAAAGTAGATAAAACTTCAAGTTGGTATGCTTTTTCATGGATCTCTAATATAAGCGATGCAGAGCCAACTGAAGGAACACCAGTTATCCTATTATCACGCTTTATAACAACATTAGGAGGCTTAATACAACCAATTAATCCAGAAAAATATCGTTTGATCAACGCTAATGGAAATGGACTTGATCCAAAGCTTACAATGGACTATATGGATCACTGTAACATATTCTTTAATACAGATGATCCATTTATAATACAAACAAAATATCATGGGATCAAGGATCCAGCAGCTACAATTGATATCGGAAAAGAAAATGCATTTCAGTCCATAAGAATCGAAATATATATGAATATAAAGTTAAGGAGGAGAGCAATTGAAAATCAGGCTGTCGCATATCATGCCATTTCCAACAAAGTTAAAATTCAAGCGTTTCTAGGTGATAATTCAATCTATTCATCAATAGTTGATGTCGATCTTAAAAATAGATGTGTATTTCTGGATTTCGATCATACATTCAATAAATTAATTATTTCCCCTACAGAAGATTGTTATGTTTTCAAGATAAGATTTGTTGAATTAGAGAGAAGATTTCTTCCATCACCATTGTGTTAATAAAATTTTATGTTATATAGAAATACAAAACAAAACAATTTACACTAATATACAACATATATAAATATTATTATAATGGACGCTCGTTATCATGCTTGATCTGATCGAACTTGATTTCATCTTTCAAAAAGTCTGTAACATACTCGGCTTTGAATATATATGGTACAGCAAGCATTGCAACATACAGATCAGTCCTAGTCATTTCTTGCGAGTCTTCTCTCTTAATTGCAGTCTCTGTTTTGGCAAGCTTCGGGAACTTCTTTGTCACGGCTGTCCAAATCATTGATCTCAAGTCAATGTTCGCGTTATCATCAACAAGGAATTTTCGTGGAAATGGAATGTCATCACAAAAGGCAAACACGCTTTGGAACTTGCGCAATTCATAGTGACAAGCAATAATAGCATCCCTTATGTTCTTCAACCACGCAGGAGGTGTAATATCTAATGGCACAGTCTTGGAGGCGTCAATACCAAGCATACCTGCATAGAAGTCGTTAATATTCCTACGCATTGTCCTTTTCTGAGTTGGCGTCATTTGACTCTCAGCAAAACTTGTATCTGTGACTTTCATGTCCAACCGGATTTGTGCAGACGAGGTGAAAAATCTGCGAAGAGCAGGATAGGCTTCACAATTTGTGAGTTTTTGACCCATTACCTCACCGCTGAAAGAAGGTGCGAACTCTGCTAGAGAACCGCTAAGACCTCCTTGAGATGGATTACGGAGTCCCATATTCTCCTTAAGAACAGTAAGGAAAACATTCTTATGAGGAGGTGAAAAGTCAGATAAGATTGGACGTGTGTATGGAGTCATTGCGGCTCTGATTTCCTTTGGCTTCTGGTTTGCTGGAGAAACGGACTGATTGGTGACTTGAACATTGATTTGTGTCTTTGAATCAACAGGTGCAAGATTCTCAGTAGAAAACATCTCAACAGAGTTCTCGAAGATGCTTGTAGAATCTCCATAAATGACAATTGGAGGACGCATTCTTGAAATGAAATCTTGTTTTCCATCAGCAAGAACTTTAATTATTTTTGGTGGAATCATTCTTTGTGTGATTTCCAATGCTCTCTTGTGTTCTTCGAGACTTGTGACGACATTTGGACTAAGTGAAACATTTAGTGGACGAGGAGTGATATTCGGAAACTTCAGGAAATCATCAGTGGAATAAGTGACAAAGAATGGCAGAACTTTCCTCAACTCAATAGCAGCAGTGTGAGTTGCGAGACCTGAAACAACGATACTATCTCTTGCAATTCTCATTCTCATTAGATCATACAACTGTTTGCAGTTTTTGTTGTACATGCTGATGATTTCGTTCATGCTGAGCATGTTGTTGTGCTTTATCTCTGCTCTGGCTTCACCGATATTACCAGCATTAGATTGTGGTAATTTCGATCCATTCCGAGCGAATTCAATGTAAATCAAAAAAGTTCTGATAAGTTCATAGCCATCACACTCGTTTGTTAATTCGATCTTATTTGTGCGCTCATATGTTTTGATGAGACCCTCAACTGGAATCCTGGAAAGTTCAGGTAAAATCGAGTTCCTGTCATGAATAATCCTCTTAAAAGCATGATACTCGACGAGTTTGTGAAGTCCAGTAAACGCTATTTGCTTTGACTCTGCATCACCTCCATCGTTGCGTACGACACCGAGAAATGCCTTCCACCTACGCCTTTTTCGAGCAAATTCAATCCATTCACGAAATGCGCGCTCAAAAGTTACAAGCGAATCAAGACCATAAAGTTTGAGAACGAACTGCCTTGGAGTACTTGGTCTCCTTTGCATGTTGAATGCTGCAATGAGTGTCTTGATGTGCGTGACACGTGCTGCTTTCTTCCACTGTGTGAACACCTGTGAAATGAATGTTTTCGAATGGAATGTTGAAAGAATGGTCTTACGCATCTTCTGCAGTGCCATGTCGTATGCTGTAGTGTACCAGATTTTCTGAAGGCGTAAAAGCTCTTGGCGTCGGGCTCTCTGTTTGAAAACGAAATGGACCCAAGCCTTTCTGCACAATTCGATCAAGTGGTGAAGATAAAACTGACCTGAAGAGTCAATATCCATACTTAACTGCCTCTTTTCAACAAGACGTTGGTGAACTGCAATCAAAGCTTTCTTTTTGAGATTGCGCTTGAAAGCATTGTTAGCGGTGACTCTCAGGGCCTTTGTACGGCGGAGGAATTTCTCACGTATGTTCCAGTCAATCATAACTTCGCTCTGCTGGATATGATTAAATGATGGATCGACAAGAGTTTTGCACTTCCATACTGAATAAAGATGCCAAAGATGGAATGCAGAGAATATGAATCCGAAGTGTGTTCTCTTTTTAACTGTAAAGAAGAAATATAATGATTTTTCACGAAAGACTTTTCGCGTATGTGCAGCAAATTTCCAAAGCTTGAGTATGAACTTACTCTCGGGATGTGCAAAAACGCGTGCTATGAAGGCGTATTGGCGAGGTGTAACGTGATGAGGTAAAAAGTAGGAATCGGTGAGATAAAATATACTGAATGGCGCGATGTTTGCTTTTGTATTGAGCCACTTCTTTTCAAGCTGGAATCGTGCGAATCTATTGTAACAATCAACCATAACATTGAAATTTTTGGTTGTGTAACCTCTCCATGCAACAAATATACGTAACAACGCGTCTTTTCGAAGCCAAATACGACGGTGAAAGAAACCTCCCCATTGTTTCCTCAATGAGTAAGTTCTCCAACATCTTTGAATTTTAATTGCGGCTGAATGAGATAATTTATTTCTAACGTAGTCTTTTACCCACTCACCTGGATCTGTAACCATCTGTCGTTTAGATTCTTGTAAAACTTTCGTAGGTTTGATCATAGAAGGTCTTGTTTCGAATATTCGTGATGACTTAACAAATGACTGAATGTTGTATGAAGACATTGGTCTTGCTGCTGGCGATGCTGTTTTGGGTCTGATTATTTTGTCTTCTTTCGACGATTCAACAAATGTCGTTTTAGGCCTTCGAGGAGTTGTATCTTCTCTGTTCCGTAGTAAAGACACCTGTACCTTAGGAGTCTTTACCCTCTTTAGAGGGGGCATTGACATTTGTTTTATGGTTAATTCAGAAACAACAAACTTTTAAGTTTATTACAAGGAAACTAAATTTTTAAGGGGTAAACACTACTCTCAAATTAAAAATCCTCAATTTAAATATTTTAAATTCATAGATGATATAATGTCATGAATATTTTATGATTTAAAAATTCCAAAGTATTTGAAATTTGGTGTGAAAATGGGTTTAGATCAAAAAAATTAATTTATTTGTTCACTTTTTATCATTTAAATATTTTTGTTCATGAGTCGAACTCTCTCTGAGGAAGATTTCACGATCCATGAACTGATAGGAACGGGATCATTTTCGACAGTCTTTCATGCTACAGATAAAAAGGGGCGACATTTCGCTCTTAAAAGACTCTTTTGGAATAATGCGCCAGATCGAATATTGAAAGAGTTACAATGGATATGCTACTTGGACCACCCTAATATAGTTAAGTGTCATGCATGCTTCAGAACAGTAGATCAAGCTACATTAGTGATGGAATATATTCCACATATTCCATTTCGCCAGTTATTATTTAAAATGAACGGCCTTTCAATTCAACACTACATGTACGGACTATTATCCGCATTAGCATATATGCATAGCAAGAAAATTATTCATCGTGATGTTAAACCTGCGAATTTTCTTTTCGATCCCAAGACAATGCGCGGAGTTTTGATCGATTTTGGTCTTTGCGAAGAAGATATGTCTATTAAAACATTCAATCCCCCTGTTACAGAATCATCAGAGAATGATTTCGATTTACAGTTCCCACACCTATGCCAAAACAGGCAAAAGATGATGGCAAATAGAGCTGGAACGAGAGGATTCCGTTCACCTGAAGTTCTTTTTGCTGCTTGGAATCAGACACCTACAATAGATATTTGGAGTGCTGGAGTTGTGCTACTTTCAATACTCACGCAGAGATATCCTTTCTTTAAGTCACCTGATGATTTAACCTCATTATGTGAGATATCTGTTTTAGTAGGAACTGAGAAACTTTATGCAGCGGCCAAAGAATGCGGGAGAAAACTGCGCTTCCCAGTTGAGCAAAAAGGCTATAGAATGCAAGAGCTTTGCATGAGACTTAATTCAACTATCGATGAAATGAACCTTAATCCCTCTGTATTCGATCTTCTTGAAAGAATGCTCGAACCAATTCCTAGTCTAAGAATAACCTCAGAAGAGGCACTGAAACATCCATTCTTTGCTTCTATAGCCTCTAATTCCAATCCAAATTAACTTGTTTGTAATAAATTTCTTTTGATAAATTAATTAAGGGGGCGACACCAAAATTTTCACTCTAAAATGTCGACACCGAGAATAACTGGTCAAGAGATTTTAGAGAGAATCAATTTCCTTAACAGTGCTGCTAAATTGGCGGCAGGCGACGAAGGCCTCGTAACTTTGTCGCAGTATCTCGGAAATGAAGCAATATTAACAGCTCAAAGATCTAATGTTCGAACAAAACCTAAAAGAATATTATGTAAAAAGTGCAATGTACCTCTAGAATCAGAAATCACATCTAAAGTATCAGTAGGACCAAAATTTGTAATATATCAATGCAAAGTTTGCGGTAAAACTAAAAAAGTGTATGTTGATGATGAAAAGAAGAAGAGGACAGAACACACAATTAAGCTATATCAGATTGGAAAAGGAAAAGTTTCTGAAGTCAAACATGATTAAGCAGCTATACGAATTAATAACAAAAACTCATCGAAATTGAATTAGTACAGCTAATTTACCTATTTTTCAAAATTCCTATGAATAATATTTTTTATATACTATTTGAATGTTGAATCCTTTGACATATTGATAAGAATTATTGAATACATGTTTTGTAAATTAAAAAATATCTTTATGTATAATAAAATAATAAACTAGATAATATCAACAACTTGCTCTATTAATTCTTTTTCTATACGCATCACTGACAACATGCTATACATCGGTGGTGGTAAATTGATGTTCTTTTCTTTCATCAATGTGAGTCCCTTAACCAGAACACCCTTTGCTTTTGCATCGATACATGAAACAACAAAATGGCACTTGGCTATACCAACAGTTTCTTCAATAAGCCAATGAGGTGGATCATTCTTTGCCTTTAACAATGCAGCTAACGCAGAAGTATGTAACGAGAAATTCCATTCAGGTTTGTCCATTTGCAGGATTTTTGTGAGGGCCACATTATCGCCTGCAACTGCAAGATTTCCAGCAAGAACAGCAACATCTGTGAATGGAACATAATTAGACAATCTGACAAGTGTATCAACACTTTGCTCTCTTGCAGCTTTCAAGAGTTCGATGTTGTTAAACTTGGCTGCAGCAAGAGGGAATGGATGATTTAATACTACTCTAAGCCTTTCAACAATTTTTCGAACCTTAAGATCACTAAGAACTTCTCTGCTGCATACATCACGAGGGGCAACATCATTCCTTCCATCAATCAAAACCAAGGCCATTGAAAGGCTTGTCATTGCTTTGCGCATTGCATCAAGTGAATTCGTTCTGAGCATTTCTCTGCCATATCTATAAAAAGCTGCAGCAGCCTCAGAAATATCTCCATGTGTCTGGTAAAGGACAGCGGCAGCAGGAAGCGTTTCGATAGATAGATTTGAAAGCATTTTCGCTACCAATGGAAGAAGAGCTCCGAAATCTGTTTTAGTGATGAGTGGGGTGTTACCAGCCTTTGCACTCTCAGTGATAGCCATCCTGATCATATCAAATTTCTCTTCAGAGTCTTCTTTCATACTGATGCAAACCTGAAGTGCCTTGTTTAACATTCCGTTGCGGGAGAAGAGTGTGAACAACACTGTGGAGATATATGAATGATCAATGTTAATAGCAAGCTCACAGAATTTGATAGCTGACTGTTCATCATTCTTGACAAGTTCTTCGATAATATATTTATAAATATATGAAAGGTCGAGTTGTGCAAAATGATCTGAGAAGTATGAAACGGCTGTCTGGTATCTGCGAAGAATGATAAGAGCTTGCCCATACTCAATGAATGGCCCAGGGAAATTGCGAAGATATGGAATAACAGCACTTGGATGATTGCTCTCAATCATTGCACGGGCAACATTTGCCGGACATAAAATCTGCCTTATCTGCCTTGTAAGGTATTCACTAAATGTGGACTCTGTATAATCTAATGGCTCGAAGATCTTGAGATCAAAGAGTGTGTTATTATCAACAGCAACGGAAAGTTTCGTGTAGTCTGATATAATATCCGCCAGTTTTTGGATTCTATCTCCGAACTTAAAGTTAATAGTTTCAAGGTACATTGATGCGAGGAAAAGAGCGCGTGCAAAGAAAGAAACAGAACGTATAACTTGTGATACAGCAGATGCCCAGAATGTATTAATATCTGTGCCTTTTACGAAGTCGTCGTCTGAAATGTGGGGAATCGAGATCATGTTAATAATCTCATCAAGTCTGTTCATATAATCATTTTCTTTGATTACTTTTGGTGCTGAAAATTCTAAATCACGTATGAGTTTCTGGAAAATTGTTCTTGGATTAACGCCATTTCTGAGCTCTGCATCGACCTCGTTCCACAAAGGCTTAGATATAAGCCTGTAGATTGATGTTGCAAATCCTTCTAATGATGTAAATTGAGGCTCATCTTTGATGAATAGCAAATATTTTTCGATTTCAGAGAAGGGACGAAGAATGGAAACATAAGAATTTGAAGCTATATATGTGAAATTGTTGTGATCTATTGCACAAGATCTTGGTGCAATCATAATTTTTTCGTTCTTGTCTTTAATTTCGAATTTTTCTAATGTTGAGAACTGGGAGTTTGTATACATGTCGTAGTCATCAATAGGAGACCAGTCAGTTGCAACGTATTTCTTGGTATCTAAGCTATATTTGCAAACAGAAATATCAGGAAGATTTCCTTGAAGGATGGTAATGTAATCTTTGCCAATGGCAGCATCAAGAATGTTGTGGAATTCATTTTCAAATACAGTTGTAAAATCTTGTTGAATCTTCTTGAAAACTTTAATAATAGAAGTTATTCCGTTGCTCAAAATAACAACGACACTGTCATAAAGGATCCTTATTGTTCCCGAAGTGCAAGAAGAATTCCAAAGAGTATTTGTCTCAATAATTTTTCCTGTATCAGCATAAATTGTATATATTTTTGAGTCAGTTGTAAGTGCGTATATGCTGTTTTCGAAGGATTCCATCGAAATTATTGGATTTGAAGGCCTGATTTTATTGATAATTGACTTTAATAGTGATGTGGGCTTGTTTGCAACAAAAACAATTTCATTATTTTCGATACAAACAACTTCTCCACTACTTTTTCCGAGGTAAAACCTGTTATTTGCTTGACAAAATGCTGTTGGAACGAAAGGAAGTTTCATTTGGAAAGAAACACCTTCAATTCCCAAAGCAAAGAGTATTCCAGCATTGGTAATTAAATATGCGTCTGTTATTTTGTGGAATGAAGCAGTTGTTGTTTCAATCATTGGTAAAATCGACTGGTTGAATTTGAAACACTTGGATTTTCCATTTTGCAAGTCAGCAACAACAACAATATTGTTATGAATAGAATATACTAAAGATTCATAATTGAATTTGAAAAACTGATGGTAAGAATTTTGATCAATCTGAGCAATAGCACTATCACCACCCTCAAAATTGATTTCTTCATACTTCTTTCTCGCAGATATCAAGTCAAAACATCGAGAAGCTCGATAAACTTCTTGATGCATTGGCCGATTTTTTTTGAACAATATTTGTCATGTAAAATTATATTTTTGACAATCAGAGCAAAAATATGCAAAACTCATGATTCATCATTCTCCACACTATAACTATAATGCAATTTGTCATCTGACTATATAAAATGAATAATTTTGAAATTCCATCTCGTTCTATATTCTCAATGATAGTAAAATTGAGTATTTAAGTAAAATCTTTTGTAGAAATAACAATTTAGTTTTAATCATTTTCGGAGGAATTCTGGACTTCGCTTTCAATGCTGGAGTATTCATTGGACATTTCGTCAGCATCCTGGTTCGGATCTGAGATCGGTACATCATCAACTGGAGCCTTTCCTGTCATGATTGTGTAATACTGGTCAATGATATGTTTAACATTTATCTGCTTAGAGAGATCGTAAAATTGCTGAGCATTCTCCTGCACGAACTCCATAAGTGTTGTGATGCTAGCAAGGCTTGTTGGAGGTGACTTCTCAATTCCAAATTCATCTGGGAATGTTTCGAAGCGTGATATCAAATCTCTCATTCTCTTGACTTTCTCAATACCGACCTTGGATTCAGTCATATTATATAAGCTTGTAAGTGTTGCAATGCGCTTGCTTGAACCTGGGTTCTTGAAGGATAAATATGGTGTCATTATCCTCAAGAACAAAATTCCAGACACAGCAAAGTATTCGGAGCCTTGCGTCGGGAATTTTCTGCGTGCCTCTGTGAATACATGATATAATAAGAAGTGGGAAAGAGGATTGAACTCAGTCTGCTCAAATTTGGTGAAGAATTCCTCACCGAGATCTTCAGCCTGAAGGTCAATGCTTCCAAGGAAGTTTCTCATTCCTGTATCTTTCTCTATAATTTTTGTAAGGAGATTTGTTAAAAATGAATCTTGCCTGAAGACAAGGTTTGGATCTGTTAGTGTGTTAAGGTATGCATACAAAGCTAGAGGGACTAATGAGATAATGTTATGGCCAGCAGCTTCCATCCAGGCCGAAACAATTGGCTGTGGACATGACTTCCTAAGTGAGGCGAAAATAAGAAGGAATTGTACATTTTCGACAATTGCACGGAAGTAAGATTCAATTTGTGGCTTAATAGCTGGAAAAGCACCAACACCAAAGAAAGAAGAGAAGAAGAATTGGAAAGTATTGACACTTTGATTCTTTGTAATTGCATCAGTTAAATATTTAATGACAAAATCTTGATTTCCATTTTCGGCAACTTTAATTGGATATTTAGTTTCTTTGTTGTTCTTAAGAGCACTTATTACATTACCCTTCAGAGCAATTTCCTTTGTCTTCCTGAATAATTGGACATTTAAAGTGTTTTGATTGAATAACATGAAGGAAGTTGGAAGTGAAATAAGCCATTGTGTTTGCTGTTGGCTTCCAAGTTGAACGAATAATGTTTGCGAAGGGTTTGTCTGGAATAATCTGAAATTAATTTCATGAGGATTCGCGTATTGACCAGCTCTAAAGATATTTTGTGGTGAAAGATTCGAAGGATCGTACGAGGGATGCAAATTTGCGTATTTTCCTGGTGGATCTGTGTTAGTTGCAGGTGGATGTGTTGGAATAACGTAAGATTGAAAGATTTGGTTTCGTTCAAAGTACAGCATTTGACTCTTTGAGAAAAAGTCAGATTCTTCCATGATTTGATTTATCAGGAAATCATCCATAGGGGCCGGAACTTTCAACATTTTTCAAATATGAATTTTTAACGCTAAAAGTTTTAAATTTTTGATTTTCACAAATAATATGAAACTCCACCTAAAGGCATTCACTTTTTCATAACAAATGCAACTAAAAATCTTGATCATTTTCGTTTTGTCATGTAAAATATATTTTCTGACAAACAAATATTTTTTAAATTTTGGTTAATATCTCGATTATGGATTTATCATGTTTCACTTTTTGCTCAGACGAACAATCATTTTCTTGATTGTTTAAGGATTTGCCATGTAATAATGATTATGACATGTAACATATATTATTGACATGTATATATGTACGTTATGACGTGTAAAGTCAAAATGGATTTACCAACTATTGATAATCCATTCTTCAGAGAAAGCCTTCGTCCTTTAAAACCGACTGCGGCACAATTAAATGAT
The DNA here is from genome assembly GCA_023091735.1 of Trichomonas tenax. Taxonomy (NCBI): domain Eukaryota; phylum Parabasalia; order Trichomonadida; family Trichomonadidae; genus Trichomonas; species Trichomonas tenax. The sequence continues at coordinate 13,525 of JALKBU010000155.1, forward strand.
AAAAGATATAAACCTACTGTTGAAGCTATTTATTTGCGTCGTTCTGAGCAGCCAGAATACAACGTTCCAGTATTACCGAAGGAGGGACGTATTCAAGTCCCAGTACGCGACGGAAAACCAGGCGATCCAAACAGACACGCAGCGAGAGAAATAAAACAAGATGAAAACGTTGATGAATTTTTTGAGTTTCAAGATTATGAACGACAATATAACGAATTAAAACTCAGAATCGCAGCAATTCGTGAAAAATCAAAGATGTATCCAGTTTGGGCCAACGATACACCATCAATTCCCACTTCATTAAATAGAAAATTCGGTGATTTAAATCAGCAACTATTTTCACTCAAGAAATGCTTCGTTTCCCCTGAAGAAATCATGCTCGACAACACCGCCGCTATGATTCAGAGATTCTGGCGCGCAAAAATGAGAAGAAACACCCTAAGAAAAGCTATGCAAGCAATCAATAGCTTCAAGCTCCGTGAGCTCCAACAAACGCACAGATCACTCAATTCATGGCTCGCACAAATGGAATACTCAGATTCACGTGCACAGCAATTCAGATTCCGTTCAATTTCGAAGATTTCAAAGTACGCATCAAAACAGTGGATCAAATGGGCTGAGCGCGAATCCTACCAAACAAACAGAAATGAAACGAAAGCACTCGACCTGCAACAGAAACTCGCCGAAAAGCGTCACAAGCGTGCGATTATTCAGTGGAAGGATATTGCAACAGGATCAAGATCTCGCAAAGCAATGGCGAAGTGGCGTACATCAATGGTTCCAAAGATGAAAGCTGAGTTAGAGAAGGTTGGTCATGAAGCGCCACAAGAGTATATTCCATTAGTTTCTGCTTATGTTGAGCTTCGCAACCAACACTCTTTTCTGTTCAACTTCTTCATTGCATGGCATGCAAGGTTCCATTCTAAGAGCTTACGTGAAACGGTTTCTGATCGTAATGCAGCTTTGCTCTACAAGAAACACTGCCTCACTCGCACTTTCAAGTTCTGGTTGACAAACGTCCGTCAGACGAAGGAATTCCTCAAGACAAAGGAGAAATGGGACAGATACATCAAACTCTCTCGTAATCAACACCAGCAGCGTATGGCGGTCGTTCGCAACTTAGTCATGAAATGGCATTCATACTCGCATGACCGTGTCGTCTTAAGACAGAAAAGACGTGCAAATGACAGGAAGCTCACTGTTTCTACATTCAAGGCATGGAAGGAGACAACGATGACACATCGTGAGATGAAGATGAAAGCAATTGAGATGTGGAAGCGTCACATCCAGGATCCAAAGGTTGCTATCTTCAGGAAATGGAGAATCTGGACAATTAAGAAGCTTGCTCAACATCAGATGGACAATTTATTGTTCCAGTCAGGTGTTCAGTGGCGCCAGCGTCGTGTCATTGATGAGGCCTTTGCGAAATGGCAGCTTGCATACAACAGGAACAAGAACGTCAGAGCAGGCAAGGCTTTGGAACGACGCAAATGGGATCTTCAGTCCACGAAGCAGAATACCACAATGCTATCTGCAGAATACGCTAAAAAAAGAGAGAAAATTGCTGCCATCGAAAAGAATCTTGGCGATGTCACAACACAGTTCATCCAAACTGAAGATGAAATCGCAAGGCTTGAGGATGTCACAACAACATGGAAGATCGCTCTTCACGCAATGAAGATGGAATACATCAGACTTGCAACAATTGTTGAGAAGTGCGCAACTTCCAATGTCCACAAGACAAGGAGAATGTCCGACGATGACTTCTATGAGAGAGTCAACAACGATGACAGATATCTTCAGGGCTCTCATTCTAGACTCAACAATTTCAGAATCGCCGACAGAGTTGTTGGCAGATGGGAGAGAAGAAACTCTGATCCAGAAATCAATCCACAAGAATTTGTTGATCTCAAACCACCGCTTGATGATGCTATCATTCAGCTGCTCCAGCTTGACAAGGATATGTAAGAATTAATAAATTTATGTTTGTTTTATTTTTTAATATCCAATCTAACTATCAAAACCAAAAAGAACAAAAAGAAGATAAATATTTTACATGCAAACAAACCGTTTAAATGACATTTATCAACTCTTCAAAAATAGTTTTTAAAAATCCATTTTTTCATATATTATTCAAAAGTGAAAACACTATAATATTTAATGAATTCTTGAAAAATCATCAACTAATCATGAAATAATGTCAAATATAGATATTTAATTTAATTTCGCATCAAAATCCAAAATAATGAAAAATAGCATAGCGGAACTTATGTATTAGATTATATGGGATCTATTGATGATAGCTGCGACGCTTCGAATTCATGGCAGCTCAATATAAACTGATTCGGTTTTTTCAATAAAATTCCGTTTAACATTTATTTTCACAATTTAAAAATAAGCATGGAAATACAGTGTACACAACGCTATTCAGATAAAACTCTCTGGAGTGCTTTTCTTTTTGTCCACAATTTATCACAAAATTGTCTGGAAATAAGTTTAAAAACAGAGCACCTGGATAGTTTATATACGATCTCTTCATAAAAACACATTTTATTTTTTCAAAAATTAAAATGCATGGAATTGCCGAAAATTACTACGAAAATTATTACGCCGGCAATACAAATACTACACAGGTCGACGGCAGTGAGCAAACAAGCGTATTCCTTGCCGTTTTAAACAGACTACTCGAAAATTTCGCTCCAACTTTAAATCAAGCCGTGTCCACATTTGAAATACAGATGGCAAACAATCCAACAATATCTGCAAACGAAATAATTTCACAAATTTTCGATTCATTCCCACGCCAAGCGAATTCTTATCAACAAATTATGGAAACTCTTTGTCAGGTGGCCTCAGTTGATACAAACATTGTCATACAGTACATTTGTACAATGTTTGAAGAAATAATGACGACAGGCATAACTGCAGGTTTCACTAATTTGCGCGGAATGTCGACATTGTTGAAGCAAGAAAACGTATATCACAAACAATTATTCGTCAATTTGATGCACTTTTTCGTTTGCGATCTAGCTTGCATCGTTATTTCCAAGTACGGACCAACAGAATCTTGCGAATCACTGATTGACTGTGGCTTCAAACTTTGCAACAAAAATACACCACTTCCTTGGCTACATAACAACATTATTCAGCAGTGGTCCGTGATTTTTTCATTAATCAGCAAAAGTTATGCAAGTCGAATTATTAAATTATTTAGAAAGCAAATTGAAGTTCATCAAACGCGCGAGTACACCTTTCAGATAATATCGTACATTCAACTGAATCTATCATTTACTGAACACCAAGAATTTTTCTCATACATCGTGCAATTGATCAAAAAATTCTATAAAGATCGAAACTTAACTGTGAGAACACTCATATCCATATCAAAATTAGTTTCCACTATGCCGAAAACACCAAATCTGCTGGAATTATTTGAAGTTATTTGGAACTTACGACAAGATATTAAACTCAAAGACGGAACGTTTGATTTGCTTGCTTCACTCTTTATAAGGCTTGATAAGCAAGAAAAGAAGATGGACTCATTCTTCAAGAAGAGAGTTTATGCTCACACACATCAACCAGAGAAAGTTCCGCGCTCTTTGAGACTTTTCCAGAGATTAATGTACGGAACGCAGGTTGATTTGAAGTGGCTGATGTGGAACTGGGGAATCGAAGCCCCAACACCACAAATATGCTTCATTAAATGGAACAGCCAACCAGGAGTACCACAGAAAGATCCAAATTCTTTCTCCAATCTTTTCATGGCACACTTCTTTGCAAAGAGTGATTTCTCTCAGGCTCCTGAAGCATTTAGCCACACGCTTGTTCATCTGGCCTCAATCGACTTCAAATACTTCATATCAGAAATATTCCCTAAGTTCTTATTGTTAGGCTTCAATGATCCTCGATTTACCGTTTTACTGATGGCTGTTCAGCTATTAAACAGTTCATTCTTTATCGTGAATTCATTATCAAAGGTCACTCAGGAACAGATTCGATCGATGAACAAGCAGATGGCTCCGAAGATCAATGAAGCACTAAAAGTTGTCAAACCAGAAGAATGCGTAGATTCTGTTCCATTCCCAACTCTTGATATTGAGATGAAAACAAGAATGGAAGAAGCAGATGCAAAAGTCGAAGAAAAGCTTCATGCATGGAAAATATTTAACTTAGGAACTTCCAGAGCTAATTATAATTTCGCTGATGAAAACGCAAATCCTTATACAACACCAGTACAACTCGTGAAAACACTCAGATTTATATTAACACCAAACGATTTTGCTACATCCAAGATGATCAATATGTGTGTCAGGCTCAGCGCACACAAAGATAGAGGAATTGCACTTGCTGCTCTCTACATTTGCAATAATATATTGATTATGCCTGCTTTGCAACTTAAGTTTGTCCAACAACTTCTTTCCACATCAATGAAACCAACAACAGATGAAACATTATTCTTGTGCTTATCATTATTGCTCACTGTCTTAAATTCAGGCGGTAGTAACTTCAAAATGAATATTTATCATGATATCGAACTCGTCGCATATATCGGATTTGTTTCAATTCATCCATCAACTAGATTCCTTGCTTATAAGTTGTTGTGCGCTGTTAATGAGTGTCTCAAAGGACGTGGATCCATTGCATTCATTAGACAAAACATTCCAATGATGGAAGGTGTTGTTAAGCAGAGAATTATTGCTGGACAATTCACTGACTCTCCAATTGTTGCTCCACCATCACCAGGCGTTATTAATTTAGAATCTACAATTTTGTGCCACATTTATGATGTTTGGCTTATATTTATTTCTGAAATCACCAATATTTTAATTACAACAAATTACACACCAATTCTTGAAAGATTCCACGATCATCTTCAACCATCCAAATTCATACAAATGAATGATAATACAGCGAATTCTGTTTCTCTCGGAACATTGATTTTATACACTTCCACACACTTCGATGTCAAAGCAATCCTAAGTTCACCAGCTCCTTACATGTGTATCCAATATGAGCCTTACAATCAAATGACGGACAGAAGAGAAGAAGCATGTGGACATCTCAAAGATATGTTGAACAGTAACAGTTGGCTTGATCAGGTTGCATTCTCAACTATGAATTCGATCAACATCTCATTATATCCATCTGTTTTAAGGCTGCTATCAGGTGTTAAAGTTGAGCAGATTCCAGATGCTATACACACAATTGCTATCCTATTCAGATCGCCATCACTTGCTAGTTCTTATCTCAGTGAACTTCTTCCACAGCTCTTTACTTTCCTCGCAATTATCCAATCCCATTTCATATCACTTAAAATTAATGGACCTCGTGCAATAGATTGGGATAAGAAATCGGAAGATTTAGTTGCAAAGCACAAATCAATCATTATTGATTACTGCATAATTTTGACAATTGCATTAACGAAGCCAAGCAATCAGATTCCTTACTCAGTATGGGGTCTTCCTTCTCGCGAAATAGTCTTCAGATTCCTTACAAACTGGTCAACAACGACATCCGAGCCATTAGCTGGCATTCGCGAATATGCAGCAAGCGCACTCAAAGCTATGGTTAAAGTCGGTGAGATTTTCATGGATAATATTATCATTGATCAGAGCGTAATCAAGCTTTTGGCAAACATTGATAAAGAAGGTGGCAACACATTATCATTCTTGCTTTACTTCCATACTGAGATGCTTCTTGAGCTCTATATCGACTGCTGTTTCAAGTATCCATACTCCGTTGCAGACTTCTTCATTGATTCCATTTTCATGGCACTCGATGCAAAGTTGCTTGATTTTATTTATAAGTTATCAGGAAAGCTCCTGTTCTTAGGAATGGTTCTTTGGGAGAGAGAACATCCAAAGGCCAGCCAATTTATTAATGCTCTTGTTGATATAATCAGCCAAAAGCGCTCGAAAGAAACCCAAGAGAGAATCGCTCGTGATATGCAAACAGCAGACTTCATCCACACTTTGCCTAAGAACTTCTTATATGCTGCAGAATCAATCTTTGCATATGCTTTCCACGTTTTCTGTCTTGAAGGACTGAAGACTCCAATGTCAGTTATTGTCGATGCGATTAAGCCTTGGCTTCCAAAGCTTCGCCTCCTTCCCAAACAAACAACTTGCGTTCCTGATACTCCTACAGATTTCCACCAATTCACTCCATACAAATTCCTTGTTGCTTTGATGTGGACCACAGAAAAGGTCGGACCTGATAATTTCACGACAATTGCTCCACTTTGGTCTGTCATTCTCAATCTTTCAGATCACGGCGAACTTGTTCCATTGTTTATAAGTTCGTGGAGCGTTATGAAGACGAAGGAGAAAATGTTTCGGTTCCTTATTTCATCTGACCCATCAAGTGTTGTTCGCCGTTTAATTCCGAGATGTTCATTCGCTTACTACTTCCATGTAACAGAATGCCTCAAACAGCAGATCGATAATGAATTATGGGTAATTCCGTTACTTGTTTCAGCACTTCAGAAGTCTCCAGATGATATTGTTGAGTCATTACCTAAGATGATTCATTTCGCTTTCATCATTTCTGATATTGATAGCTCTCTCTTAGATGCATTAACCAGGCATTTCGGTGTCCCCATGTTTGATGGAACTCTCACAACACCAATGATTGTATCTACAGTAATGGTACTAATTTCCAAATTGAATGATCAAGAAGCACTTAATCAATGGGGTGAAGAAGCGCTTAGATTCTTGTTCGGATCTCGTTCTCTTAAGGTTGCATATATATCATTGATAATTTATAACCAATTAATGACACCAAGTGGCCCCAATATTGTATCTCAGATAGCTCGAACAAGTTATTTCCATCTTTCAAATTTCAATGAAGCTGAAGGTGATGAGAAACTCCTAACGCAGTTCATTGGAGAGACTATTGTTTATTATACAGCGAACTTCAATGGACATGAAGAGCTCGTCTACAAATATCTCAGTTCGTTCTTTGATTGTGTTACTTTCGTCGAAACTTGCTTACCTCTTGCCAAGCGTCTCTTTGTCCTTTGCTTAAGTAATCAGTTAACATCTGGCAATGCATGGGGATCGATCGTTTGCATAATCAGACCACTCTTATATGATTTAGAAACAGATGATACAACCCAGAAGATCTTTGACTATTTAATCAAATCCAGTAATGCTCAAGAACTTTTAATGATTGCTGCACCTGTTAAGGAAAATAGGCCAGATTTATTCCCTTCAATGACAGAGACGACACAACAGCTTCTTGATGTTTGCAATGAAACAACAATGTGCAACGTTCTTCCACATTATTCGATCTTAATTAACTCGGCATCGTTCAAAGTTCTTAATAGCATCTTCAGGATTGCTACATATATTGTTACAAAATATACAAATGAAAATAACAGAACACCTCTCACAAAACTCTATACTACAGCACTCAATAATCTTGGAAATTGTCCAGATGCTATTAATTTCATTGTGATGGTTGCAAAGAGAATGCCAAGTATTGCTTCCAAATCCGCTTATGAATTCTACAACTGGGCGAGACCACTCGAAGATGTTACAAGAAGTGTTCAGAGAGTATTAGAGAAAGAAGGTCCTACAGTTTCCATCACAGATTGTCAAAACCTTTCACAAGTTGCTACACTGTTATCAGGTCCTCCACCAAAGATCAGGCCATTTGCTTCCCAAATGGAAATGATCGATGGAATGATGAGAGTCTCTGGAAAGAAGACAAGGAAAAGGACGAACACGATAAGGAGAATATCATACGCCGTATCCTTACTAAATGCAACGATGGAGAAAGGAGCTTTGTTAGAAGTTGGACCAGGTGAAATCCAAGCTCAGGTTTTGAAACCGCCAAATGAACTTATTTTCGAATCTTCTTTGTTCGAGAGTACACCACCAAGATTAAGTCTCGTAATGCCACCTGATGAGTTTATTTTTGCATATGATTTCTAATTGTATTTTTTATATATGATTGTTATTTGTATTTTAATAAAGTTTACTAAATTAATCATAAAAATGTATACAGTTTATCTATCTATGCGAATGAGTTAATTTTTGTGCTGTCTTGTTGGAACATTAAGACGAAGGATGTGACCGCGTTCGTTAATTGCAGAAGTATTAACAAAACCGATGTTTCCAGATGCTGTCCATGCGGCAACATTAGCCCATTGACCGAAGAGATTGCTGCTTTGGATGTATGTTAATGATGCCTTTCCGATTGATGACTTTCTAATGGAAGAATACCCTTGTCCATACTTAGTTTTCGAAAGGCCTTCAACAAGCAATGCTAGGAAGGTATCAGCTGACTCTTTATTGCTAACTGTGAGTCTTGCAAGTTCTCTAATACCTGCACCTTCAAAGTTGAATCCCGTGGTTCCTACTATTCGATCAGTTAATGAAAAAGCCAGATAATCTGGTTTGTTGTAGGCTCCTTGGACATGCTTCTTGAGATACTCATCAGCTGGGAACATTGCTGGAACATCCACAAACTCGAAGTATTTAACTGTATCCAAAAGCGGATATGCAGAGTATGCGTGAGGATTTATCTCGTTCTGGATATAAGAAATAGCTTCCATGATGAACGAAACTTGGTCTTCATTATCAACGAAAGTTAACGCAAGAGCTAAGTTGTGGAGGAAGCTAATCTTGTAGCCATCAAGGTCATATGGTCCTACTGCTGTTCCATCCTCCATATATGCAGAATTAAGCTGCTGGTTCGGTGGAAGCCGAGTGAAAATTTGTTCGGCTGATGTCATATATTTCTTGCTCTTTGTGATTTCATGGAGCGCAAGGATCTCAGGAAGACCAGCAATTATGCTTGAAACTGAAGTTCCATTTTGCCATTTATGTTTATTGCAATCACCGCTCTGTAAATTAATAAAATCGCACTGGTAGGTACCAGATTCATCGTATTTAAGCATTTGATCAGCCATTTGAATCGCCATTTTTTTATAAAATTTATTTTTAGTAATAAGGAAAGATTCTATCATTGATGCAACTCCCCTGGACCAGAATTCGTGTCTGTTGACCCATTTTATGCTTTTAATGTCGTAATTTGATTTTAGATATTCGAAAGCAGCGTCATATTCTTCTTTTAAGTTCAAAAGATACAACACTGGCATTGCCTCAAGAAGTGAAGCGCGAATTCCATATGTATTAATGCATTTACGCCTGTTTAAATAAACTTCGTCATAAACTTTGCATGTACTAAAGTAATGATTAAATGCTGACTTGACCATGTTTCTAAGTCTCGTAGTCTGTGTGTTTGATGTATATATTTTATTCGAAACGCCTCCAAATGAAGGCATCGATATTTGAATTTTAGAAAGGACCTCGGGATTCTGATTAATGATGAGGACTGTCATTGTAACAAGGCTGGACAGCACACCGAGGATAATATACTTCAGGATTTTCTTGAAAATTTTCCTATTGTAAAAGGGCTTTTTCATCTTCATGAAAAAAAATTGTAAGATTATAAATATATAATATATATAAAGAACATCATATTGATTTCACTTTTTACTAATAAACACGTGGTCAAAAATCAAGCAAAACAGGCAATTTTGCCAAAAGAAGAGATTTCCTAAAATTTCGACGAGAAGTTCAAAAGCTGTCATGTAAATATCACAAACTGTTCAATATTTGACAAATATGACATGTAAAATGTTAAATATTCTTGTTTTTTTTTTAAAATATCAATCATGTATTCTGTCCGAATTTCACAGTCGCAAAAATTTGTTAAAAAAATTCGGATGTTTGAGAATTTCGTTCCGTACACGACGAAGGACCAAAAACTTTCGGCACGGCGCTCAATTGACTGCAAGTACACTTATAAGTACAGAGAGGGAAAAATTCCGTCACCTGTACTTTCAAGGAGAAAAGCAGCTGCATTAAAAGTCCCAGCTTTGACAATTGAAACAGATGTCAACACTAAGATCAAAAACGTCGAAAATATACTACGTGTGAGATCACCAAGACCAGTGCAACACCATGTTTTACAAGAAATTCGCGATGCTGAGAAAAGAATAAAGCGTGTTAAAGCAGGAATTCCCATCAACAAAGTTTTTGCTACAACTTCTGAGCCTATTCCTCTCCAAACAGTGCCAAAATCTAACTTTATGTCCGAAGAAGAATCAATTCGCCCGTTTACGAGTTATATTGCTCCACAAACCGAACCAAAGCCTCATTTATACAATATACATCCTCCAGCTACAGCATCTGTAGGCGATAGAGCTGCAAACAGTGTTGAAGGAATTTTATATCAAATCACAGAGGATGACAGAAAACGCGACAATGAAATCATCACAAATATCAATCATCGCAACGCTCGTCGTTATAAAAACATAAAAGCACAATATGAAAATTCATTAAAATATGGAATGGAAGAAGCTCAGAAAAGAGCACGCAGAGGTGCTGCTCTTAGCGCCCTCAAAGAAAAACGAACAGAATATTGGTGGTCAGATTTCATCAATGAATTTCCTGTTGGTGATGTTTGTCCAGAGCAGCTTGTCATCCTCAAGCATTTGACCAAGGCCAATTTTTCAGAACCAGGAATAATTGCATTCATTCAAGAAGCAGATTCAAAGAATTGGTCTCAATATTACTTGAAAATGATTTTGAAGGCTGCTAATGATCATGGAAACTTCATAAATCCAATTCGATTAGGTATGCTCTTGAAATCTGGCCAAGAGCACAAAATTTCGAGTCAATTTTCGACAATTTCACTATTATCTCTCAAGTGATCGTAATTTATACTTGTTTGTATGTTTTAAATGATCGATATTGTTATTATCAAAATATATTTACAAAAATGTTCAAATTAATTTTCGAATAAATGAAGAATAACATACCACATAAGACAATGGAAAGCACTGTTCCTGCATGTAGATCAACAGTATTAAATTGGGATTCCTCTCTTAGGTCCTTGATTTTGAGCGCCTTGCAGCTTCACAAGCTCAGCAAGTTGAGCGGAAAAATCAATAACTTTCTCATCAGAGTCGGAATCAGACGATTCGATAGGCTGCTGTACGGGTCCTGGTTCTTCAAGTGAAGGACCCTTCATAATATTCCTAACAACAGCGACTTCTGGGAGGTATTTGTCGGTTGGTTCATCTGGTTTGTATTGGCAGAGTAAGTCTCTGTAGTGTTGAGAAACAGGATTCATAAATTTTAAAAATAGCACTTTTTTTTGCAAAATTTCTTTCAGGGTCCGCCCTCAACAAAAATGCTCTTCATTGACTCTGTAACAGTTCAGTAACAGATGTTACAAAAAAGAATCAATGTCGAGCATATGTTACCAAAAAAAATCAATTTTCCCAAGACATAGCTATTGACATTTGCTAATTTCGAGTAAAGGAAAACAATTGAGAGAATTCTAAGCTTCCATCTCGTTGTTTACTAATTTCAGCATCAATTGTAGCATGATAAGCTGAATTTGTTACTGAATGATTAGAATTTGGTTGGAAGAGTGAATATGAAACTACAACTCTGAGTTAGAGTCCCATAGCATCATTTTTCTCTCCTTTTTTTACATAGTTTACATATTTTTCAAAAAAAAAAATCATTTCCATAGAAAAAAATTAAGGACAGTAAAAATAATTCTAATATAAAAATTCTAAATGATCTTAGTATATTCGTAGTCTAATTGCTCATTAATTAGCTGGTCAACGTATATTGGATTAATCAAATCTCGTTGACATTTATTGAGCTCAGATGGATCCAGTAGCTGCTTGAGACCGTCGCGATCGCCCCCATATTCCATTCTTCTGAGCTTGTACAACTTGTTTTGTATGCTTCAAAACTATATTTAAATCGCATGGATAAGGAGTTTCTTGGAAATTTGTGAAGTCATTAAATATTATAAATACACCAAATATTGGACTCACGAAGCAAAGCGACCATTGCTCAATAAAAACTTCTCTTGGATGAATAATCACCATGCCGGTATTATTTCTCATGAAAACATTATTGAATAAATTTGAGCCTGAAATCGTTACCAGGACTCTGAATGTTGACCATATCTTCATTGATTCAATTGCACTGTGCGATATATTATATCTTACCCACTTTTCTCCGTTATCAAGCTTAATTTGGTTGTTTAATAGTACCACGAGTTCATCTGTATTAGAAATTCTTCTTTGGCCATCTCTGTTCATAACGCCATATTTTGAAGCAGGAATGTCATCGATGGTTAATTTCTCTAATTCTCGTTCGCACTTTCATAAGAGCAGCAGCAGAAGCTCTGCGTGCATTACGCAGCCGAATTACCATATATAACTGCCTACAGTATATTTGATTTGTTCCAAATAAATCATAAGTTACAATTGATATATTCATGAGACTTGCCCATTCTTCGAAGTGGCCACACCAAGGAGCAGCTGCATGAAGTGTTTTAGTAAGTATTTCTCCAGGAAGATACATCAGTGAAGTTAAACAATCACATATAGCATGTCCGAACTGATGATGATGTTCTTCATCATAAAGGCCATAATCACAATACTTGATAATATTTCTATTAAATCCAGTTCGATTTGGACGCAAAGAGATTCCAAATTCTTGTGCTGCTGGATGATAAGATGTATATGCGTGATCTAAAACCATGTAATACACTCTAGATTGGGTGACTTAACAGTAATACTCTAACTCGAAATGATTATACGTATTTTCGGTGGATAATGTGTAGTTTATCAGCCAAAATGGAAGTCTTATTACAATTCATGAAAGGAATGCATGCAGTACTTCATAGAATTGTATGGAGCTATTTATAGCGGGATTTAAGTAAATATTTTGATTATACTGATGAATTCGAATTAATGGTTCTAGTAAATTGAACGCTGGTGCGAAAATAAACGAGATAACAATATATCCAATCATGTTGTATATGGGTGGATCCTGAGAAACAAATTAAAAAAAAAATGATTTTGTTTCATTGAAAAAAGGAAGGAAAAGTGACATGCTTTTTCCCGAAATCAGATTGTTTTGTCAAATTTTTGATCATTCATTCTAATCGTTGTACTCAGGAATTGTGCATAATTTCGGATCAACTGTGATCGAATTTGTACTCAATTTTTGAATTTTTGATTGAAAATCAAGGGGCAGAGTGGCTAAGGGCTACGCTTCACCGTAGACAATAATTTTCAATATCTCGCTTTATTGTGGAGTACCAATGTTCATAGCTATCTGTGGAAGGGGAATTTTGGCTATCATTAATGTAAGCTGGACTATTTCTTTTTTTTTTGTATTTAAGACCAATACAGAGGATTCTTTTTTTGAAGAATTATCGTTCTCACCCTTGTTAAATATGGCTTTCCCAGATTGGTTTATTGATCAATAAAACAGAAAACAATAAAATATATTAATGTTTGCAATAGAGAGTTTAGGAAATGCTTTTGTGCCTGAAGCTGCAGATGACATTTTAAATGAATCAAAGATACCATGTATTGAAAATCTTGCAACTTCGGGAAAATATATTCATTTCACAAATAAAAAGAATGAGGAAGTTAGAGGAGCAGTAGATATCAGTTATACAAGAATAACATCACAAGGAATATATGCATCATTGTGCGGTTTGCCTTATACTGGATCTTATGGTCCAAATGATTATTTGAAATTGCATTCTTGCCTTCCTAAATTTTGAAACAATTGGAAAAGCAAACCAGTTTAAATAAGTCTTTCTTTGCTTTCTTTCAACTATTGACTCCCACAATACTGGAAATACATGTGAAGACTGCCCTCAAGACAAGCATGCATAGTATTGAGCTTTTAGATGCACAGATACCAGGTTTGAAAAAGTTCTTTAAGTGGTGCCAAAATCAACCTTGGTTTAATGATACATTAGTTGTAATTCAAGGAGATCATCCTGAATGCATTGGGCATCTCATTTCGCAAGAAGAATTTACAACTTTTTTGTAAATTTCAGATATTAAAAAAGGTATCATTACTGAAAATAGAAAATTCAATCAAATTGATATATATCCATCAATACTTGCTGCTGCTGGATTCACAACAGATAATGATAGACTTGGTCTTGTCATTGTTTTTTAGAGGATTTTTCCTGCGATCAATATGAAAAGGAATCAATTGGAACACATGACTGGTATTCTAAAATATATTTGGACCATACATATTGCTTCAAAGGAGAACAATGCATTGCACGAAAAGTGAATGTTATAAAATTAAATTCTAATTAATATTTTATAGAGTAAATTGTAACTGTATCATATATTGATAAATACATACTCAATTTATATTGTTTTGTCCTACGCAGTGAATGAATATAGATTGAAATATTATTCCATTTGCAAATATTGATATAAATTTGTTGTACAGATATTCACATTAACACCGTTGATATATTGCATGTAATCACATTGATGCTTAAATGATTTGCTATCTTTGGAGGGACTTCTTATAATTTGACATGTAAAATATTATGGTTAACAATTATTGAAAGGTGACATTCTTTTAACAGAGTAGAATTTTTCAAATTCTTGGATGGATAAGCTGATTTCTAGGATCGCTTCATCAGGCTTCCATCAGAATTTAATCAGCGAATCATTGTCACCACATAAAATAAATCCAGATCAAATGAAAGACAAAAAATATAATCTTTTTTCGACAGCTGATCCGATTTTAAATTTTCATGTGTACCAGTATGAAGTATTGCAAAATATAGATAATAGTTACTTCTATGTGATAAATTTCGAGTTTGAAGAATTCTACCAAAAATTTAGTCAAGCGAACGATACTATAAACATGCTTTCATGTTTTTCTGTGCCATATCTTCAGCACAAAACTATTATTGAAACGGAATCCGAAATAATAGATGCTTTATTTTGGCAAATATTTCAGCCAGAACCTTTAAATGCGGCATATATAATTAACAATTTCTGCATTTTAACAAGATATCATACAGAAAAAGATTACCGTGATCGAAGTCTCGTTAGAATTACAATACCTCCATTTTATAATTCGCCTGCATTAGTATTAGATATAAGTTTTCAGAAGAAAAAGGCAATATGCTTAACAACGCTTAACGAATTACAAAAATCATTAACGATTTCACCAAAATATATTTCTTCAAAGGTTTTTGAGCATTCTAACATACAAAATAGACGAGAAAAATTCTTTTCCAGTTTTGATAAAACGAAATTTTTTCATGGACAGCTATTTCACGGTTACAAGATCGTAGGAAAATTTGTTTTGGTCAAAGTTGCTTTAAATATGATAAAAACGTGGAGTGCAAACTTTACTCCATATGAAAAGAACATGTTTTTCGGAAGCAAGACACCAGGAATACTTAATAATAAAGAATCTTCAAGCGAATATGATGATGACGACTTAAACAACATTCGAGAACCGTTATACAAACGCTTGGAGTCACCAAGAGTTAATTCGCTACCAAAGGGTGAATTGCTGCCTCCTGTTGGTTTTATTGTTGATAAGAACACAGAATTAATTGAGTTGCTCATTAATAATGAAATAAAGTCATTAAATGCTGATCTACAGTCTGTGTTCGATGCCAAATGTGACTTAATTGAAGGTTTGAACAAGTTTCTCTTTTCGTTCAAAGAGTTTTGCCAATTTTGCAAATCTCAATATGAAATTCTTATTAACACAGAAAACAACACTTCTGATCAAGCCGAAAAGTCATTTATATTATTAATAAGAAGAAGGATCCGCGAAAGGTTTAATAATTTCTGCAGATGTATTTGTGAAATATACTTATATGTCAAAGAGAGATATCACTTCTCTCTTGCTCTCAATCCAACCACATTTGAAAAGCCCAAATCAAAGGGCGCCGGTCTGAAATATGATTCGTCAAAAGTCTCAATTAGAATGAAAACAATTATCGATGATTATTTCTCTGATAACACCCATTTGATTCCTACTAAACCACAAACAAAACAAGATCAAATGTATTCAGATCCTCCATCAACAAAAGTCGGATTCGAAGAAAGTTCTTCCGAAGCTCAAGAGGATGAAATTCGTATTGATATCGGAGATCCAAGTAATGATTTCTCTGACCATGAAACTGATAAGCAACTACTTGAAGATCATTTATTCCAATCTCTAGAACAGCCTCTTGACTTTGAGGAAGCAGCCCTCCCACCAAAGACAACGCCTCATCCAGCACAGCCAAATGCATTGACTGCCAATTCACCAGCACCAACTCATATTGCGAATACAACTAACACACAAAGTGTCAGTGCTCCACAAGCAACTGCTTATATACAAAATCCTCCAAATGTTCAAAATTCGCAGATTACACAAAGTGTTCAAAATATTTCCAACAGACAAAATACTCAAAACACAGCAAGCATACGGCCTATGCAATATCAGTCATATAACCCAGGTGTTATAAACCCATATTCTGCCAATCAATTTGCTCAAATGCAGTTCATGCAATATTCACAGCTGCAAATGATGAATCAAACACCTCAATATAATATGATGCCAATGCAAGCACCAAATGCGATAATTATGCAAGCTTCAATACCACCACAAAGTTCTATTCAGAATCTACCTCAAATCCAAGAACAGCAAAAATCCCAGCAACAATTAGCTAAACAAACAAATTCTTCGAAATCAAATCAGTCCAACATTACTGATTTCTCATCAACTGGCCACGCAACCAAATCACAAAAATTACATATTGGAAACAAAGTTATTGTTTCTAATGTTAATCTTAAGATACCAGCTGTTATTTATGAAATTGCCTCAAAAGACAACCAAAATATATACAAATGTGTAATCCCATCTGTAACTTTAGCTATTGATAATTCTCTTCTGAAGATTCCTACTGAACAGCCTCAGCAAATTGAATTAGTCCCTTATAAATATGAATTAATCCGCATGAACGACAATAGGTTAGGGTGTGTGATAGAACTAATCGACAACAAAATCAAAGTTCTCACATATTCCGGAATTGTGGAAGTTTCCTTCCAACAGATTAAGGCAAAGCTGAAATCTGATGGCAATGTTATTTCTTACAATGGCATGCGAATATATGACGGAGACTATGTGACAGACTTGATGAACACGTTTTCTGGTATTGTATTAAAGGCATACGATCATCAAGTTTTCTTAAAGTTGCAAACCAAAGATGTTTCCACATCTAAGTATTATGTCACTGTTGGACAAAAACTCAATTGGATTCAAAATCTTCCCCAGCAATGTTAGTATTAAATATATTAGTGTAATATTATCTTAAAGCAAATCTCACTCTATCCAGCTGTTGCAATATTAATACTATATAATTCTATAACAGTTATATGAGATTTTTTAGAATGAGGAATTTCATTCGACCGAATGTGAATCAATAAATTAGTAAAATTTATTCGAGATCGAAGGTCAACAATCTCATTTAAGGCAGTTGGAGTTTCAATCTGTCTTGAGAACAACTTTGATATCACTTGCCGATTCATTTTGAATCAACTCAATTGTTCCTTGCGTGCATAGTGCTAATGTTGTATAGAATGTAGTTGCTTTTGCAATTCTGGACATTCCATAGGAAAGTTCACTGAAATATGTATAATTCCTTTTTCCTCTTTTGATTAAAGAGATGACTTGAGCGGAAGCTTCTTGAGAAAGCTCATTTGAATCAGGCTTAGCAGCTTCATCACCACTATCTCGAGGTTCTGGAATGGGAATATAATCATTAAATGGTATCGGCTCAATGTCTGAATCATTCATCGAAATCTCTTGATCATAGTCAATGTGATCAAAACTTTTGGCATTATCCTTGATATATAGAAACATATCAACTAATGGTTCGGCAATTATTGGTAAGCCATTGAAGTTTGGTGCAATTGTGACTCTTGGTCTTCGAGTATGTTCAATTTCATCAAACCCATCCCAAAACTCTGAGATACTAATCCGTGGTGTTGCATCAAACAATACGTTATCTTTTGGTTTTGTCTTTTTGGTTTCAAGATTTTCATCTTCCATTATTGGAATCAATCCGGTTTCGATCTCATCACCAGATAAATTGATTCCAAGATCCAAGTTGTCTTCTTGATCCAGACCATAATCTTGAACATCATGATCGAATCCTTTTGCCGATTCTTCAATATCGAGCAAGAGAGAGTTTTGTGTCCTTGGAACATCTATCTCACGTATCGTAGTACCATTACCAGATTCTTCTTCTCTGTTTTCAAGAAGTTTCTTGTTAAAAGTAGATTGTTCCCACAATCCCATAGTTTCATCATCAATATCCTGATTATCACCTACATTTCGATCTTTTTTATTCTGATCATTGATAATCCTATCATTATCATTCTGACTTTCATACTTTAATGAAATTCTTGTTAAAACATCTTTACAATCGCCATAAACAAAGCTTGTTTTCTTTTTGTAGATTATGGCTGTTCCTTTCATCACCATTGCGCTGAGTCTTAACGGTAAGGAACTTTGATGATTTATAATTTCTCTGGCAATAGCTTGAATGTCGGCCTGCATGATGCGATCTCTATTACCACTATCTTTAGTCATTCCGATTCTCCATGCATCACCAAGGCTGTCCTTCCTGGAGATCAAATCTCTGGTAGTGAACATTTTTGATGTGATTTTTTTGAGAAGTTTACATTTTGATGCGTTTTATTTTTGCCTAAAAATATGAAACGCATGATTTTCGATATATAAAAATCCTATGTTTAGGATTTTTAAGCCTTAATTCTTTTCGACATGTGACATGAAAAGTTTTTTTGACAATATGACATCATAAATTTTGAAAATCTTGTTTATTAATTATGTATAAAATAAATATTCATGAAAAGAAGACTTTCGGATTTATGAATTTTTTGACATGTAAAATCTAAATGAAGCAAACACAATCTCATCATTTTTGGCATGTCTACAAGAAATATTTGTTTTTATTCATTATTATCCTGATATCCATATCGGGCTTCATTATAGTAATGATGAATCAGAAGCTTCCTCCCGAAAAACTTCATTGTCCACTATGCAATATGACAATTTTATCAACAGAAGTTACCTCATCGAAAAGAGATGTTATACTTGCTTCAGCCATATCAGAATTTAAGCGCGTTCAGTACTTTATTAGAACATTTCGAACTACAGGATCCCAAGCTCGTGTTATTTTGTTCTTAGATGAGGAGAAGAAGATAACAGATGAGATGCTATACTTATTGGAGTCATGCAATATTGAACCATACTATGTTAAATATCCAAACGATGCAGTTAAAGCAGCTCCCAAACAATCACGGTACTACTACGAATATCAATGGCTAAAAGACCATATTAACGAAGTTGATCGTGTTTTACACACAGATTCATTTGATGTTATTTTCCAAGGTGATCCATTCACACCAAAAATCTCACGAAGTAAATTATACTTCACTTTGGAGTCGGTTACAATCAAGAAATCGAGTTGGACACTATCGTGGGTTCAGCAATGCTACGGAATTTACAAAACTAAAAAGATCGAAGACAATCCCGTTTCTTGCAGTGGAGTCACCATTGGAGGAAGTAGGCCATACTTAGAATATCTTAAGGTTCTTTTGACATCGGATAGATGGTCAGAGTGCTATGGACACAGCTTGGATCAAGCTCATCACAACTATCTATTATACAATGGCACCTTCAAGAATGCTGGAATAGATATTCACACAATAGAGTGCGATTCTGAATACTTGACAATGCATTTTTGCTGCAAGAAACAGAAGTGTGTATTAGATGATAACGGCGTAATGCATGGACCAGGAAATTCAGATCCTCTTCTTGTTCATCAGTACAATAGATGGAAGAACTTTACCGTAAGAAATAATCAAGTTTGTCCAAGTTTTAACATACCAAGAGGGAAATTAGATCAAGGTTTCCCTAAAATCAACTTCAATGGCTTCAATCTTCCACAAGCAACATTACAGCCACCAGTTTGATTCTAATTTATTAAGATTCAAACTATATTATGTTATTTATATGATTATCCATGCTATTTTAAATAAAAGTAAGTATCTACCCAATGTACATTGAGAATTACAATGAGAAACTGATGTAAAGACATACTGTCTTGACTTTGGATTGGGTTATAGAATTCATGATAGTATTACTTAACAATACAGGCATTTTCTAAAACCCATATTTGTTCTCTCTGTGAAATTTGCCACGTAAATATTTACGCGACATGATTTTAGTGATAGGTCAACAATGCTAAGATCATAGAGTTGAATCATATTACAAATTTATGCAAATAAAAATAAAGTTTACAAAAATTAATTGAATGGATTATTTTTAGGAGAAAATCAAAAAACAGCTGTCATGCACCAAATCAAAGATAAGATAATCGAAAAATAACGAATTAAAAATTATGGTGCTTTTTCATAGTATAGCACTACTTCGGGCACTTACAGTGGCAGTAACGGTAGTAATAGCAAGGGTATTCTTGGGTTAGCGTCAATCGTTGCTCGACGGTGCTGAAGGACCTAAATTATAATGAACGGCTTGAGGCAAATTTTCAACATTTATCAGTGAACATGGCTCGATTCAAGTCATTTAGCAAAGTTTTCTACCAAATTGCGATGATTTTAAGAATATTTCAGCTCACCACGATATTTTTAGTCCAAGTGCTGATCAGTTCTGGAATTCAGATCACGCAACAAACATTATTATCAAAGTTATTACTATTCCTATCCATCTAGGCGTTGATCCCACAGCACTTACTTTTCATAGAGTGCTTGCATTTATTTTTGCATTATTTTATGTCGGAAACTTCTCATCGCATTGGTGGGTACTATTGCCGAATCCAAAAGACTCCTCGACGTCAAATAAATTGATATATTATTTTTGCATATCGAATGTGTTTATTTGCCCCAATGTATTATTGATATCATCTGCAAATCTTGGTGTCTTATTTAGAACTATCATATTTTATGGTAATAGAGATTCATTAGTGATACTTTGTACAATAATAGATATATTAACAGTATCAATTTCCGCTACAGCTCACTATTACGGTGTTCTTATGATCAGAAATGCTGCATGCGTTGACTTCAAAATTTTATTTAGACCCTGGTCTCCATATAGCATCCATGTACCATTATTTGACTATTACCTTGTATTTTTATGCTTTTTAGAGGCTCTGCTTGATACAAATAGACCAATTTATTTGTTGGTATTCAGTATCTTATGTTTAGTCATATGCAATCCATATGTATTATACTTTTTAACTTCTCATCCGATATTCCAGAATTACAAGGATACAATAATAGTTTGCAACATATTAAGTTCTGGCATTTATATTTTAGTTATCATGAATATCAAGTACTTCACAAATAAAATCACTCCAGTTATTGTGGCATTCTGTGCGATCCTTATTATTGCTCTTCACTATTTTATTTATTATCCACATAACAAGAAATATATCAACCTTCACTTGATGAAACTCTATAGTGTCTACAAGCAAAGTTCTGGCCTTTTATCACCGGCGCCACCATTAATGGTTTCAGGTAGTGCACAATCTCGTGTTGCACTCACTCAGGAAGCGTATAATGTTATGCAGGCTTTCTCATCACTTGAAATTACTTCTTCTAGACAATTTCAAATCATTCTGACTATTGGAGCTTCCATGCACATGCCAGCAGTTACAAACTTCGATTTCATAAGATGGGGCTTGAACTTCTTCACTGATAAGCGTTCACTAATGATATGCGCACAAATACGCAATCATTATCGCGAGAACTCGCAGACGCAATCAATTATATTACAGTCATTAAAGGAAAATCAAAAAATGACCAAAATCGATACCCTAATCAAATATTTCAATTTAACAACTCAGGTCCTTTCAGGTATTTCTCCAGACAATTTCAGGAATACTCTATACATCAACAACTGGCTCCAAAGAACAAGACATAACTTCAAGAAATATGAAGCAACTTTCAAGCGATCTGTATCTCAGAAGATGCAATCGAACGTTGCTGCATTTATTCCAGAAAAGCTATTTTTATTCACCACAACAGGATCATTCATTGATCTGGGCAGTTATGAGCTTCCGCAGGCAAACACAACATATGATCTCACACAAATCCTCGAGATCTTCTTTGATTTAAAGAAGAACCCAGCTCTTATTGATAGTGTTCAAAGAGGATTTGCTAAGTTTTCAGAAGCAAAGGATAAGACAGAAAACATTACAATTAAAGGAATGTCAAGAGATTGTTGTCCAACAAGAGTTACTCTTCACCGAATTACTTCAGCCGATTCAATTCTGCTTAATCTTAATGAAATGCGAGGATTTTATGCTTACGTTTCGATGTCTATTCAGTATATCACTCAAGAAACAGAGGATGATAAAAAGTATCAAGCATAACACTTGCTGATGGTGATACAGTGTCCATTGCAGAAAAAATGATTGACCTTGCAAAATCAGGACAGATTTTCTTTGACAAGACAACCCTAGAGTGGATCGCAGAACTCCCAATCACGCCAATCGAAATTGGTGTAACTGATGTCAAAGATAGAAAAGTTCCTTATTACTTTGTCACAATTGATAATATTCTCGCTCCATTTCCGTCGGCAACAGCTGAAAATATGTAATTAAAATTGTATGTCTGTTTTATTATTATTCTTTTGTTTTATTAACTTTTAAAAGTTAATAGACTCATAATAGTTTCATTTAGCATATTACTCACAGTTTATTCAATTACTTCTTCTTTGTTAGAAATTAAAAATATGTGTTTTTATCCTTTTATTTTTGCGGCATTTAACTACTATTACAGAATGTTATCTGAAGATAAAAAGAAGTTTTGAAACATTACTCACAGTTTATTCAATTACTTCTTCTTTGCATCGCCTGGCTTAGCAGCGGCACCACCTGCTGGAGCGGCTGGTTTGCCTTGGCCGGAGTTTCCGTGAGCAACTGGAACCTTCTTTACTTGAGATTCCTTCTTCGATGTGTGGAGTGGGTCAATGCCGTGTGCGTGGACGTGCTTTCCATTGATCTCGTCCTGCTCCTCCTGGTGGAGCTTCATGATCTTGTAGGCGGCATAGTTAGCGTTGTGTTCAACAGCAGACATTGTTGAGAAATGAAATGATTGATGATAAACATATCTCTCACAAAAAATTTAAACTCATTGAAAACGGTAAAGAAAACAAGATTTTGGACATTGAAATGCATTCTTAGAGTTATTTGCAGCGATACGAAGAAATAAAAAAAGAAAAAATTCTCAGAATCAACAAACCTCTCAATTTGAAATTGTTGCCGATGCTTCCAAAAACAAGATATTTGATATCTCTATAAAACACATAGTCTGAAAATAGACAAATTTTCAAACCAATTCAGAATTGAAATTTTTGAAGATTGAAACTAACGATGAAAATAGAACTCATAAGAAATGCATATCGATGTGGAATCAACAACAATCCTCTTTGATGATTTTTCAATGAGTTTAAATTTTTTGTGAGAGATATGTTTATCATCAATCATTTCATTTCTCAACAATGTCTGCTGTTGAACACAACGCTAACTATGCCGCCTACAAGATCATGAAGCTCCACCAGGAGGAGCAGGACGAGATCAATGGAAAGCACGTCCACGCACACGGCATTGACCCACTCCACACATCGAAGAAGGAATCTCAAGTAAAGAAGGTTCCAGTTGCTCACGGAAACTCCGGCCAAGGCAAACCAGCCGCTCCAGCAGGTGGTGCCGCTGCTAAGCCAGGCGATGCAAAGAAGAAGTAATTGAATAAACTGTGAGTAATGTTTCAAAACTTCTTTTTATCTTCAGATAACATTCTGTAATAGTAGTTAAATGCCGCAAAAATAAAAGGATAAAAACACATATTTTTAATTTCTAACAATTTTCGCACGCCTTGCAGCCTTGAGTTGGTTAGAGAACTTTTCAAATGCTGCATCAGAAACTATCTCTGTGGTAAGCTGGACTGCAGTTAATCTGGACTTGAATTCTTTTAGAGTTTTGGCCGAAACAGCTTCAATATCTATTTTCGATGAAATGGACAGAGGAATATGCTTTACGAAGTCGACGGCTTCGATGTGTAGGGATGGAAGATTATCAAGCATAAATTTCAATAAGTTGAGATCTGAATAAGCGGCATCCCTTAGCATTTGCCATACTTTATCATTTTCTGCAGCGACAGCATATTCAACAGCTTTCTTTGGATCCTTAATCTTTTCGAGGTGTATCTTCATTCCCTCAACGACGGCACCTGTCTTACGAGCAAGGAAGGCTGCTTCTGGCCACATCTTCTCTCTTATAGCCGCGGACCATGCCCTGCTGTAATTAAAGAACTGACCTGTTGATAAGAATTTCATTGTTGCAGGATGACGGAATTCGATGTATAATATAGCAAGTTCCGTTCGATATTCATCAGGTAATGGAACATCAAGTGAGAATAACTTATGCATATAGTCAAGCATCTCACGGCGCCTTGCTTGAGAAAACTTCGGAAGTACAATTGTTGGTGGTAATTTCTCGTGGTGGGTGATAAGAAAGTCAGTGAAGAGTGCACCATAAACATCATAAAGGCGATCGAAATTCTCAAGTGGAAAGCGGAATTCCTCGATTGAAGCAATATCAGAGAATATACTGAGATATTTCGCGTTTAATGCTGTGTTGAATGCTTCAGTATGTTTTCTCAGACGATGGAAAATATGTATCAATGGAATGCTTAGGATAACTTCATTGCGTGCATGCTGTTGGAGTGGTTGAAGAAGCGCTTCTGGGTCAAAGCTGTCAACGGGAAGAGATGCAAACACATGGCAGAACTTATACGGATCTGTTTCTAAAAGAAGCAGAAGAATATCAACATTTCGCTTAGTATGTGCAAAAACTGATTCTGGAATTGATTCTGTTAAATGCTGCAGAACATCATATTGATGAAAAATTTCAATTGCCGAGCACCACTCATTTGTTGTCTTCAAGTAAGTAGTGCAAATATTTGCAGCCTTTTTGAGCGAGTTCTTGGATATAAGCTGCTGACAAACAGCAAGCACAAGATGCGGCTGCTCATCTTCTTCAATTTTAGTAATCCAATTATTCAGGTGTTCAATGCATTCATCATCAGTGCATTGAAAAAGAACATTTTTAATACGTTCATCCCACGATGTGAATGCGGCTGTGTACACGGACTTAGGATATACGAAAAGAAATGAATTATTTGGTATAGATGATAACATTACGATTGGCTCAGTAGCTGGTGGAGATATTGCTTCAACTGAATAGTTTAGATCGACATGGATCATTTGCTGATTTGTTTTGGTTAAGAAAATGCTCACTGAACTATTATTTGAGTATGAAAGAGCAATGACATCTTTTGTAATATTGAAGAAAACACTTCTTACTTTGTCAAATGATAATTCATAGAAGTAATTACCAAATGCAATACCTAATTTTGTTGGAGAAAGTGGCATAAATGAACAAAAATGATCAATGTTATGTTTTAAGAATGGAGGATTGATTGAATATGTATTTTTCTGTGATGTTGTATCATATGCAGTAAGAGAATCATTTGTGGCGTAAATTAAATGATTAGAAAACCATATCATATTTCGAATTGTTTGTTGTGGTTCAATAAACTTAACAAAACTCGATCCAAATAAAAATCTAGGCGAATATTGATATATTGAACCAGCAATATCTGATATAAAGAATTTTGGAGGGTTTTTCTCTGTGTAGTTTGGATCAAGTACGCAGTGAACTATTGGCACTGAATGCTTAACGGAGAGTACTTGTTTTTGCGTTTCGATTGAATATATTGTACAATATTGACTTGAATCAGCAACAAGAATGTATTTTCTGTCAGCTGTGAGACTAAGCGATACAATTTGATTTCCTGAACGAAACATTGTCATTTTAATTGTTCCATCTAAGTCAGAAAGAACAATTCTTCCATGTCGTGTTCCAAAAATGAACTTTTCTTCATCAAATATGGTTGAACAGGTTATAAAGTCGCCTTTATCTCCTTTTGCCGAAATTAAAAGTGAGAGTTGAGCAAATTTCAAAATGGGATCTTGCATTTTGCTTAACTGTCACTTTTATCATCCCATCATAAACTATTCTCCCCCTATATTCAATTTTTATAAATCATAAATTAATATTCCATTTATCAATGATGATCCATGCTATGCTCAAATGAATACACTAACTTTCGCAGTTCAACACAATAGAAATATAAGCTCTATTTCATAATCAGATCGTAAACAATATATTTTACTCCAATATCCGTGATTTTACCTAAATTGATGAAAATTTCATATAACCTCGGGATGATCCTGGCTTTCATACGTTAATAGTCCCTTAAAATCAATTAATAAATCAAATATCTTTGATACAATTGATTTTATTATTCGATTTTGTTGAGAATGAAAAATAACCTTATGAAGGTACTAGTGAAGATGTTTGTAATGTGCACAAAGGATCAATGAAGATTATTAAATTGAATATTATATATCTGCTTTATTTTGCCTCATGTATAAGTAAAAGTTGCTATTTGGGAGTAATTGATGCAGTTACTTCAATAACCAGAGTTATTGTATTTACTCCTCTTATACGTTAAAAGTTTGAAGAATGCAAAAACCGTTACATAATGATTCCGGACCTTCCTGGCTTAACTTTCAAGGATCCAAGAAGTCACGCACAACGCAGACCACAGCACCTCAAGATCCAGTACGGGTATATGGTCCCAAGGCCGGTTTCTGTTGAAAGCGTTGAAAAACATATTGAGGAACACTCGCAAAAAATCAGGTACACAGAACCAATGCTCACATCTACAGGCAATATTCAGATGCAGCAAACATTCGCTGAAAATGTTTTGCCAACAGCCATGGTTCCTGTTGGCGTTTTACGATTTTACGCATATTTCCGCGAAGAAGTCACAGAATCCAACGATGAAACATCGAGAATCCGCTACGTCAGGATCCACGCTTATCTCGAAGACAATACAATCATGATCGAAGAGCAGCGCCAGAGAAACTCTGGAATTGATCAGGGCGTCTTACTAAAGAGAATGCGTGCACTCAAGCCAGATGCTCCACAATTCGGCGACCAATACATTTGCTCTGATTTCAACGTAGGTCAGAATTATGAAATTTATGGTATAACGTACCATATCTATGCTTGCGATGAATTCACAGAGAAATACTTCAGGGACCATGGCCTTGAGCTTGGCGAGTTCGAAAAGGCACCAGACGACATCTTCACCGTTAAACGTAAACTTACGGAGCGCCCAATCCGCGTTTCCAGAGTTAACGCAGACAAGCAGAATCTTAAGAGATTCCTTGAATATGACGGCAAGGTTCTCAGGTTCTACTGCACTTGGGATGATACAAAGTCAATGTTCGGTGAGAAACGCAATTTCGTCCTCGTTTACTTCCTTGTCGATGGCACAATCGAAATCAGGCAGGTTCTTCCACCAAACTCCGGCAGAGATTCCGTTGCAAACTTCTTGAAGAAGTCAAAGCTTATCAACCCAGAAACAAAGCAGCCATATCACGAAAAGGACTTTTACATCGGTCTCACAGTCGAAGTTTACAATCGTAAGTTCTTCATCTATGATGCTGATCCATTCACACGCGACTATCTCGATTCCAAGTATGGTATCCACGACTGGACATCCGCATTGGTCGATGACGACGATGATGATGAGGCTATCGAAGCAGAGAAGGATAAGAACAAGCGCGTTATTGCTGATTATAACGGATGGGGTGATCCAGAAGATTCTGCTGGTTACTGCCATTCATTGCATCCAAAGCCACCAAAGAAGGATACAGTCAAGCTCCTCAGCAACGATGGCAAGGTCCTCAGATTCTCTGCTCAGTTCCAGAATCCTGCTCCACAAGATAGAGAGCGCAGATTCGTCATCGCATTCTTCCTTGCTGATGATACAGTTGCTGTCTATGAGAAGCCACAGCGCAACAGTGGTTTCAAGGAGGGCAAGTTTGTTCAGCGCTGCAAGCTTACAAACCCAGCAACAGGCAAGACATTCTGTGCCGCAGACTTCAAGATTGGCGCTGTTCTCACAATTAACAGCTTTACATTTGTCACAACAGAGGCTGATGAGTACTCCTTCGGTTTCATGGAAGCCGATGCTGACTCCTTCCCGGCATCCGATCTTTCCAACATTATCAACCAGCTTAGGCAGCAGAGGGATGTTGTTGACTCACTACACGAGGCCTTCCAGTCCAAGGATCCAGAGCTTGTCGGCAGGGTTAAGCCATCTGATATGGCAGTCATCATGGAGTCAATCGGAATGCCAAAGCACGAGATTGCTACTGTGCTCAGGCGCTGGGAAAACAAGCTTGGTTTCGACTATTTCGGTTTCATGTCTGCACTTCAATAAATATTTTGCTTTTTTATTATACTAAACCAAATAATGCATCTAAACTATATATTTTAGTTCCCTTTGTTATAACAAATTTGATTTGAATAATATTTTTACAAAAGTTACGAAAATTATGATCCCTGTATTAAACATAAGCTTTTAATAGAGTTTTTGAAGTTTTGGATAAAGATGAAGATGGAAAATGATCATTTTTTTTATAAAGAATACGAAAATTCCGCGAGCTTTAAACATGTGGAACAAATTTAACAGACTTTTACCGTTTATCTCAACAGTGTCTGTCTATTTCGTACCTATTATGATGGCAATTGTCTCAATTCATGCATATAAAGAAATAAATATGCCTGAAAATACGCACGGATTTGTATTAGAGTATGCGCAAAAGCTTCCTGAATATAACTTCACAGCATATTTATACAAGCATAAGATACTTGGTACTCCATTTTTGCATATTCAAACAAAAGATTCGCATAACTTCTTTTCAACAACATTTCGAACAATAAATACCGATGAATCAGGTGTTTCTCATGTTTTGGAGCATTTAGTTTTACAAGGCTCAGAGAAATATCCTGTGAGATCAATATTTAACGAATTTAAGAAAAGATCTTTCTCAACATTTATGAACGCCATGACATCTATCGAATGGACAGCATTTCCTTATTCAACAACGAGCAAAAAAGATTTTTTCAATTTACTCGATATTTATTTGGATTCTATATTTCATCCGCGACTTACAGAAGACTTAATGAAAACAGAATGTCATCATCTTGAATTTGAAATACCAGACAACAAAACATCTCCACTTAGACACACAGGAGTTGTATATAACGAAATGGCTGGTGAGCAATCACGACCATCTGATCGATTTACTAAAGCAATTAGAAAGCATTTATATGAGAGCAGTGTGCTTGGACTCAATTTTGGTGGAAATCCTGATGAAATTACAAAATTAACGCTAAAGCAAGTCAAAAGGCATCACTCAATTTATTACCATCCTTCTAATGCATTACTTTTCCATTATGGAGATATTCCTGTTGCAGAAATTATGAAACGAGTCAATAACGAATTGGAAAAATTCCAAGTAAGTCAATTACCTTCACACGAGCATTTATTCATTCAAGAAAAATGGAAGACTCCCAAATATATAGCAATTGAAGGCCCACTTGACAATGATGCATCAACATGCAGATCAGCTGTTGCTTGGGTTGTTGGCGATTTAAGAAACTACTCAGATATTGTTGATATGCAATTTTTATCACTTTTGTTAACGGAATCTACAACAAGTTCACTGTTTAAAGGTTTAATTGAGAAAGGCGTTGGATCCAAATTGATTCACACCGGATTCATGCCTGTTGTTAGAAGTCCATATTTTAGTATTGGTTTAGAAGGAGTTGATGCGAAAAATCCAAATATATCTCATCAGGTAATGTCAATACTCAATCAAGTTTATGTGGATGGCTTTAATAAGCAAAGGCTTCAAAGTATCATCCACATGTATGAAATGTCTGAAAGATCTGTATCTGATAATGAAGGAATGAAAATATGGAAGAATATAATTTCCACTTGGATTCATGGTGTAAATCCCATCGATGTTATTGATTCCAAGTGGGAAATTGATCGTATTAAATCAACTCTTGCTGTTCAGCCTAGATACTTCGAGCTTCTTCTCAAGCAGAAATTAATAACTAACCCACACAGACTCGAGTTAGTTATGAATGGATCAAAGAGCTACTATGAGACAATTATTCAAAATATTAAAGATGATCTTGATGAATTAAAAGAGAAAATACCTGATGAGGAAATGGATAAGATCATTGAAGAAACACAGCGTCTCAAGGAACTCTCAAATCAAATCAGCGAAATAGAAAAATTGCCACAAATCAAAATCGATGATATTTCAAAATCTCATGAAGATATTGTATTTACTGAAAACAATAACGTTAAGTTTTTCGATCAATTTACGAATGGTATAGCATACGTCCGCATTAAATCTGATATCTCTTTGGATGCCGAAAATATATCAGATTTAAAGTTATTGAGTTTAATTTTTACGTCTGTTGGAGCTGACAACTTAAACGAAGACGAATTCGCAGAGCAGGAATCACTCTATACAGGAGATATCACAAATGGTCTTAAAATCACACCATTTATATCTGATGGAAAGCCATATGCATCTTTAACAATATCATCATCTTCACTATATAAGGATTTCGATATGATGCTTAATCTAATGCGCAAAGTACTTACAAAACCCCATTTGAACAACACAGCTAGAATTCGATTGTTATATCAAATGATTTACTCAGACTTCAAGAACAAACTCACATCACAGGGCCACAATTTCGCCGCCTTGTACTCATCGCATGGATTTTCAAAGATGAATGAAATGAATGAAAAATGGAATGGAATCACATTCTACAACGAGCTATCTAAATTATTGGCTACAAATAATATAACACAACTTATTGAGCGTATCAATAGAGCATACAATCTGTTTCTTAAAGGTAAATTCACAGCATCGGTGCATTGCTCAGAAGCATACTCCTCAGGATTCCTCCCCAATGTTATAAAACTTGTAAATGAACTGAACAAATCGCAAAAATCAATGCTGGACCTCAATTCAAAGGAGAAACCAGTAAATAATTCTAAGAATACAATAATAGAAGTTGACTCATCTGCATACTTTACAACAATGACAACTAAAGGTCCAACAAATAACGATCCTGAGAAAGCTTCAATTCGTACATTTACATGTCAAGTATTGACAAACGAGTTCCTTATTCCAGCAATTCGAGAGAAACTTGGTGCTTATGGTGTGTTTGCTAACCACAACTATCTAACTGGTGTCACAGCCATTTCTTCTTACAGAGATACATCACCACAACAAATATTGGAAGCATTCTCGACCTCCCTTAAAGATTGTTCTGAAAAAATAAGTGAAAAAATGATTGAGCGTGCAAAAATACGTGTTCTTTCCATTTTCGATGCCCCAGTTGCACCAGAGGATTATGGTATAGGAATTTTCAATGGTGAAATCAATAATGAGTTCGAAAAGATATTTAGACAAAAGGTTCTGGAAATGACACCTCAACAAGTGATGGATGAAGCCAAAGAACTCTGTAATTTAGAGTGGATCAAAACGATTATTGGCAGTCCATCATTGGCTACACTTCCAAAAGATTTTAATGTGATCAAAATTTAATATTGTTTGATTTTTTGTTATGTAAATTGTTTTTTTGACATATAAGTATTTTTATGACATGTAAAAAGTTTTTTTGCCTCCTTCTAAAAAACATTTTTTTAATGGATGTTTTAGGTACAAATGAGCAAATCATAAAAACACTCGAGAAAGCAGAACTCCAACTTGATGTCTGGGCAAAAAATATCGAGATTAAAGAGATAAAACTTATGCAAGTCGAAAATAAAAATCAAGAATATGAAAAATTATAC
This sequence comes from Trichomonas tenax, assembly GCA_023091735.1. Classification (NCBI taxonomy): domain Eukaryota; phylum Parabasalia; order Trichomonadida; family Trichomonadidae; genus Trichomonas; species Trichomonas tenax. The sequence continues at coordinate 45,269 of JALKBU010000155.1, forward strand.
CAAAATTATAAAGAAATAATTGACTCTTACGAAAAAATTCTAGGACAACATATTGATACGAAAGACTTAGCAAAATCTCCAAAACAAAATGTTTTTATTAAATTAGTTAATGATATTAACGATAAAATCAATGAGATACAACTAAAGTTAGACCCCACGCAAAATACGCAATCTAGACTTGTTGATGAATTTGAAAAATTAGTTAATGAGTATAAGACGATCCTGAAGAATGTAAAGTAGTCAGATATAGAGTAAATGTTTAGAATATTAATATTTCTTTTCTTGTCTAAGACATAATATAAGAATAATTAATTTGGAACAGAGAGATGTTCGAGTTACATGTGAAGTTGGTCCCCTCTTGATATTTTTATTTTGAATTATCCCGTGTAGAGAAACTAATCCTGAATCTATTTGTGATTGAAATGATTTAAATTATTATTGAGCCAACTACGGAACTCCCCTTAGCATTCCATGCGGATGAACTAAGGATGTCGTTTTGGAAGATTATTATGACTTGGGAAGAAAAAAATGACAAAGTAAGAAGATTTTATGGAAAATAAAAGTGACATTATTTAAGGGGTAGTAATAAATAAAGAGGGATAGTATAATAAGTTGCAACTAAAATCGGCTATTAGCATCCTGATTAACTATCTAGCACATAGTAAACGTTTTAATGAATTTTTGTTACTAATCAGATCAAGATCTGTACCAAAATAATGGAAAACTCTGAATTTTACATATTTTCTTCTGCCGAACATTGAGTATTTGATGTCGCTTTGCGATTTTCTGAAATTTTTAAAACGTTTTCGTGAGTTTTTTATAAGATTGCGTGCTTCTGGAACTTATGACAGTGTGCTGCAAGGTTCGATCCAGCGCATTGTAGGCTTCAAGAAAAAGGCCAACAGATCTGTAGAGATTTGAATTTTCGATGTTTTGGAGATCTAGTTGAAATTTTGGGTGCTCTGATCGAAGAGATTGCCATCACTTGATGATGGCTTGCAGAATCGAGTGAAAAATAAACATTGTTGTGAACGATAGGAAGATCATTCAAGAATTTTCCAAAATTATTGTAAGGAAAAAAATCCTATCGTTCAATGGCTTTTCCGATTTGATTACAAATTATATCAGCGGTAATATTTTTGGCCATGCTTTAAGGTTAGTTGCTATCGATTGTTACTTTAGATAGAAGATCTTCTAAATCGCTATAATTAAATGAAATATTGCATATATATTTATAAGTTCTAAATATTAACACCAGAATTTTTTTTGGCTGTTGTTATAATTATTTATAAGAGAAAAACATATTTTTTAAATTTAACAATTTATAGGAAACCATTAATAAATCCCTACTATAAGAATTTTAATTATTAATTAAACATTATATTTTAATAACAAATTATAAGAATTTATTAGGATTTCGATATAAATTATAGGAAATTTGTTTATTTTATATATATTAGGGAAATTATGATTATGGATATTCTCAGATTGCTGATTTATCATGGGTGGACAAAATTTGGATTCCAATGATAAATCACAATCTGCATACTACTCATGGATTAATTAAACATTTTGGTCATCATCAAAAAATCCGAGGAAGTGTCAGTTTTACACGAGGAAGTAAAATTAGTTCACTTTTTAATGAAGTCATTCGTAGATGCATTAAAGAGCAACCGTAATTCAGATGAATCGCTTATCTCATGTTTGACAGGCCTTGCTGCATGTACTGAAGAAGATCGAGTTTTTCCTTTAATATTTGAAGAAATAATATTAGAAAACAGCGAAAAATTGATAAACATTCGAAATTTACAGAAAATTGACGAAAAGGACATAGTTCCTATACCAGTACCTGAATCGGAACAGGTTATTGTGCAAACTCAAACAACATCAATATCTCAACCCATTGCCACGCCTCAGAATACAGAACCTATGACAATACCTAATCGAATGACTCTTCAAAGTGAGAGATTTAAGGCAAAAGGACTTGATACAGTTCGAACACCTGGATTTCAAACGGCCTTGGCTGTTTCTGGGAAGACAAAAGAAAGCAAAGAAGAAGTTAGTGAAGTTGACGAGAGGCTTCGTGGTGTTGATCCAAAGCTTTTGGAGGTAATTGAAAATGAAATTTTAATCGGAAACCCAGGTACAAAATGGGAAGACATAGCAGGGCTAGATCATGCGAAGCAAGCTGTTCAAGAAGCAATAATATTGCCAATGCTTCATCCAGACTTATTTACAGGATTACGAGAACCACCCAAAGGAGTACTGTTTTTCGGACCCCCTGGGACTGGAAAGACACTTATTGCAAAAGCCTTGGCCACAGAAGCAAAATGCACATTTTTCAACATATCTGCTTCTTCTTTAACCTCGAAGTGGGTCGGTGAAGGAGAAAAACTTACAAGAGCTCTTTTTGTACTAGCAAGAGTTAAATCTCCTTCAATTGTCTTTATTGATGAAATTGATTCAATCTTGACAAAAAGAAGTGATAATGATTTTGAAGCATCGCGACGCGTTAAAACGGAATTCCTTTTGCAATTTGAAGGTGTTGGTAGCGGAAAAGAAAGAGTCTTAATCCTTGGAGCAACAAACAGACCTCAAGATATCGATGATGCTGCTAGGAGAAGATTCACAAAGAGGATATATATCCCTCTTCCAGATGAACAAACTCGTGGCCAGCTTGTGAGGATTCTCATTCGACAAGCTTCAAATACTCTCACAGAAGATCATATTGATAAAATTGCTTCAATGACTGAAGGATATAGCTGTGCAGATATGACATCCCTTTTAAAGGAGGCAGCAATGGTTCCATTGCGTGAAGCCACATTTACAAGTGGTGTGAAACCTACAATTCGTCCCCTTTGCTATGAAGATATAGAAAAGACCATTAAATCTGTAAAGCCATCAGTGTCGTCTGACTCACTCGTACAATATGTAGAGTGGAATAGAGAATTTGGTTCTACTTCCATGTGATTTGTTTATAATTTACTAAAATAGCATTTTCGAATTTCAATTATTTTCCTAAATTAGAAATAAAGAATCAATGGTACTCATTTGGCTGTTCCAAAACAAAAATGTATTCAGGATTGTTTTTTGGTTGACAATTTACGTGTCAAAAAGTCAAAATTTCTTGATTCAGTTTTTCAACAAATGTAAATAACCTTATTGATTCTTTCATTTTCGCGATTAAAAATATATTTATGATTGTTTTATAAATATATTTTAAAAGATCTATAATTGAATGAAAAATGATTATAACCATTGAGGTTTTTGTAAACTAGAAATTTTTTTACATCGCAAAATGAGTTTTGCTTTTGATGACGACCAAAATGATCCTCACGATGGCGACTATCTGTGGTTTAACCTCAACTCGCCGCAGCAGGATACAGAAAATTTCGACGATTTCACCCAATTGGTTTATCCGACTGGAGGATTTCTCTTTGAGCAAGAACCAAATCAACCAACGGAACCTATACCTCAGCAGGCAATGATGCCTCAACAGTTCGATTGGAATACAACAGAGTCTATTAATATGTTAAATCTTCCGCCACTTCCAACAATTCAAAAGCACAGAAGAACACTCACACAACCAATCCCAAGAAATTCAACCGTCGCGTCTAAGAACGATTCGACTTTCCAGGTCCGTAAAAATAGAAAAATTCCCGCAAATGCTCCGGAGGTTCTTCCTCCTGAACCAGGATCTGAAGATGCCTTATTCGAGCAGAAGTGCCACGATAAGGATTTCGTCATAAATCCTGCAAGAATTGGCTTCATTCCAAGCAAGTTTTGGCCTGATCGTAATTTCGCCTTCGGAGATATTGTCGCAGATTTCTTTCAGCGTAAAAACAATGCAAACTGCCGATTTTCCCACAAGCTTTACAACGCAATTCAAATCTCAAAATGTTTACCAGATTTCTTAATTTTTACAGGCGTGGAATGGGTCGGCAAGTATGTCCTCAAGGTGAATAAGAAGAGGTTTGCAAGATTACTCGGCATCCATTCAATTGATGGTTCGCTATTTCACCAACAAGGAAACTTTTCGACGCATGGCTTCGTGGAAGTTGGTGGTGAGGAGGCAAAGAGACTTGTTGGAGAAGATGAGTTCAATAATATGGATTTGGAAGTCGTTCGTCTCTTAATGCATCAACAGGGAATCTTTAATCGCGATACAACAGAGCAGGAGCTCGATAACTGCAAATGGGTTAACTCCAGGAAAAAGAATGCCGAGCTTAAATAGCATCATTGTATAATAATGTTTTAATATGAAACTGTTTATAAAATCCTCTGTTATTCTATTTAATTTATTATGCATAATCAACCGTCGTTATTCTATTAAGCTTTTATTCGATTATATGCATGTCGGCAAAAAAAATATTTTATCGTTCTAAATACAAACAAATATTTTATTTCATATACAAACAATTAAACTTATAATAAAATTACCACCATGGGTTCCAATATTTGGGCATTGAGCAAATGTTCTTCTTATCGGTTGCGATTGATATCAGCATCTGAACTTGTTTCTGAACCGAAAGCTTTTCTTCATTTGAAAAAACGTAGCCATCAAGTTTCTTTTCGATTCCTGTGATCATTTGTGATCCATTGGGTCCAGACTTACGATTGGATAAGAGAGATTGATCGTACACTAATATGTCAAGAATGGAAAGCAAATCTTCTTTGTTCTGTTGAAGGAGTGTGAAAATTGCTTCGCTGATTTGGGCAAAGCTTCCATCAGTTCTCGAAAGCTCGAGAGCATTCACAAGCATTCTCGTGAGTCTGAATGGCATTGTTACACCTGTGCTTGGGCAAGATTCTTGGCCTGATGGAGAGAGTGCATTTGTGAAATTGATGTGCGCAATTCTAGCAGAGTTGATATTCATCAGGATGTTGTTCGGAGCTCTGTTTCCAAGGAATATGACGTAGCCAACAACAGAACCAATGGCAAGGCTTACTGTGTAATCAATTCTTCTGGTTATCCAATCCTTTGAACTTCGTGAGTTGATGAGAAGCAAGCGCTTCACGTCATCTCCTTGGGTGACTTTTAGTGATTTTTTGAATATCTTCACTTTCTTGTCAACATCAAGCGAATCATAATCTTTGGAAAGTTTGACGCATTCATCGTATTCGGCATTTACTGGTTGCTTATGACGATATCGGTGCTTTTGAATCGCTTTGTCAAGTGTCTCACTATGCGGAATCCATCCAGTAAGTCCAATACGCCCTTTAAGAGGGAGAACATTGAATGTTGTCAAAGAGACTTTTGTTGAGAAAATTGTTGTCGAGTGATCAACAATATTGTTAATGAAAGAGAAAAGTTGCATGATGTGAACATCAAGTCTTGAATTGACCTCTCTTCCCAGCGAATATAAATGGCTCTTGCCAGACTGGGAAATGAACTTCAATAATCTTTTGCGAGTTGTGGTATTAAGAATCAGAACATCTTTGGAAACACTGGAAATCAACTCTGGTGATTTTTCAGGATCATAGCTTCCAGGCATACAAACATTAATAACTTGCATCATATCCATTTCAGGAGACATATCCTTAAGAATGACGTTTGGCGGACGAGGAACACACGACTCCAACTGTTCATTGGTGAAGTCAAGTGAAGCAACAACATTTGCTAAGAACATTTCATCCTTTGTTTCTTCATAATTCTGGAGCCAGTTTCTAGCTTGAATAAGCTGACTTCCAAAGTTTCTAATAAAGGCAACTTCATAAAATGTATTTGGAGTTTTGTCTAAATGTGATAATAGTTTCTTAAGCAGACGGGCAACTTTTTCGCAATTGCGATCATTGTAGCTCGATCTCACAGACTGAATATACTTGCTGCATCTTTCACCCCAAAGAATAGCGATATGAATGAGCTCGCGTGAAATGTGCATAGTGTCGTTAGCAATTTGTGGGTTCTCTGCTTTGATTTTGTTGAAGACGGCTTTCAATATATCAGGGCATCTCTTAGGCCTTGAAAGATTTGCAATCATTGGCTGGATAACGCCATGAGGATGTGATTCAGCCAGACCGAAAAGTAAATCTTGAATGATATTTCCAAGGTTTGGATTGGTTGTGTCCGCATGTGCAACAATATGCGGCATAATAGACAAAAACCTATGGAGAGGGATTCTTGAAAAGTGTTCAACGAAGATATTAATGATCCTATCATCGCAATCTTTGAATAGAATTGAAATCACACGAAGCAAAAATGAAACATGATCTTCAGTGGTGAGAATTAATCCCTTCAAGAATGCTTCAAAAGCATTGACTCTTGCATCTGCATCGTTACACTGTGCAAAGATTACAGAATTGACAACAGCCCATTGTTTCCAAACCATCGGATTATTATTTCCAAACTTCTTAGCGATCGCAATATGACTTCGAGCATCCATTAGCATTCCATGCACCAAGTACCATCCGCCAATCTTACATTCAGCTGATGATATGAAATCTGTATCTGTTTCTCCGTCCATGTCTATCATTGCAACACCATCATTGAAGCCGCTATTTGCATAGCTGATTTGAGCGTAGAAGAAGCTATATTCCTGTGGTGAAAGAATTGACTTGAGCTTAGGAAGAAGGCTATCAATGTAGTTTATATACTTTTGATCGATGGCTGACTGAAGAAGCCTCTTCCATTGAGCACGCGTATCATCATCTTTGTAAACAAGGCTCCGAATTTGCAAAGATGTTTGCAAAACAGTTAAATCTTCTGCATATCCAGCGAACTTCGTTTGCCATTTCCTAACGAGCTGTTTGAGTGAGGCTTCATGTTTCAAGCTGTGCTCCTGTGGAACATTCATACTCTGGAGATTGTGATAATATATTATTTCTTCTAATTCTGAGAATCGAGTTAATAAAGAGAAGTTGTGGAAGCATCTGTTATAATCATGAAATAGAGTTGGAATAATTCTGTCTGCGCATGCATGTTGAATTCTTTCAATGATCTCCTTCGCTTTTGATGTCTCCTCTTGCAAAATGCAATAAACAGCTTTAAAGAACAACGAATCAATGTCATCTGTTTTAAGAAGAGGAACATCTTTTGCAAAGCCCTCCATATCGAACAATCCCCATTCAGCAGTAACATGATGGACCGAAGACTTAGGAGTTGCTTGAAGCAGTTCTTTAAATTGGAGGGATGTAAATAGCGTGGGATTCTTCATGCTAATTAAGTTATCGGAATCAGACATATCATGAATTGTGGCAATTCCATTTGCATCAGGCCACTTAACAAGAGTGTCAATATCAGCAGTATCGCCTCCGTTGTAGTATGTAAATGGTCTACTAAGGATTCTATTGAATTTGGCAAGTTCGTCTAGAACGGTTTTATCACCATTTTCATAAAGTTTTTCGAGTGCTCTTAAACCTTGAGAAAATCTTCCTGCTTTAATTGCTTGATTTGCAAGAAGGTTAAGGGGAACTGGGCACTCCAAGCCTGCAAATTCGATGATCTCAACAGCTGATAGGAAAGTCAAAACTAAGCTTTGTGGTGCTTGCTCTGAAGCGAAGAAAGTCTTGAAAACAGTCGTCACTGTACTTTGTGCGTAATCACTTTGTTCTTTAGCATACAGCATGGCTATGCTCAAACTAAAGAAGACTTCTCTGAGAGGTGGATATTTCTGAACTAAAATCTCACATGAAGATATAGCAGACGAGACTGAAGACCTCACAAGCTTCATAAATGTTTCGTTTGACCAAGCGATCCACTCATGCTCCGTGAAAACGTTTGATGGCAGCTTCAATGTCGTGGTGAAGCTTGCTTGTGAGAAAGTCCTTGTTAATGTCATCTCTTTGACAACCTGTCCAGGGTTTGACATTGTTCTTCTTGTTGGTCCTTTGCCGAAATTAAGAATGTCTTGGGTATACTCGAAACCTTCTTCCAGATAAGGCAAAATTTTCATCATGACTTGGTTAGAACGTATATCGAAGGTATCATGCAGAGCAGGGATATATAGCAAGAACTGAGAACCAACATTAATTGCAATCGCAACTAATACGAGAATACACTTATCCTTGAGTTGAATATTAACACTAGCAATGCTAATCAATGTTTGGATTATCATCGCATTATATGCATCGCAGTGGCTATCAATCAATATATAAACTAAGTTTTGAAGAACATGATTGCATGCAGTAGTATCCGAGGCATTGTTGTAAAGCCAAGTTAAGATTGGTGGAAATACAATGTGTGCGACATCATTCACTGATGTACCAAATGATAAAATGATATCAACAATTCTTTGTACGATTACCGGTGATTCGTTCTCGAATTCAGCAACAAAAAGATAGGCAGGTGATGGGATGAAGGGTGTAACAGTTTCCCTATAGTTCTGCATCATCATATCACAGAGTTGAATTAGTTGTAAAGAGTCAATTTGCTTCCATCTCTGGCAAATGAACTTGATTAAGATTGGAATAACTTTCTTGAATGAGTCCTTGAGTGCATTCGATATTACTGTAATGTTTGAGATGAATATTGATATGGTTGTAGGGTTGGAATGCAAAATTGTTGTTTCAACACATTTAATGAGTTGCTCTTTGGATTCTTCGGAAAACTCGTGTTGTGCCTTTAAAATCAAAATTAAAGCTTCGATACATGGCGAATGGAGGGTTGCAAGAGATTCATCAGCAAGAAGATTAACAATGCTTGTAATAGCAATAGAGAAAGAAGCGTCAATTATAGCGTCCATTGGATCTGAAGCGGAAGATGAAGTTACATATTTAAATGGAGATAAATCAGCTTGATTTCGTTGATCACGATTTGTATTTGCAATCGAATTGACAATGTTTGGTGAAATCGGTCCATAAAGTGAGAATATCTTCAGCAATAAGTAATTAATTTCCGAAGTTGTCGTTGAAAGCATTGAAATGCCAATCAACTGGTGATAAAGTTCATAGAATATATTTTTCTCCTTAATTTCTGTGAAGAACAATGTGTTGTAGATTAATTTCAGTCCAGCAACAATATGCTTTATGGAGTGTGATATCGATATGCAATCTGTTAGAATTGGACTGAGCATATCAGTTTTGACCGTTTGCGGTGATAACTTGATAATTTGTGTTAAAATTCTAATCTCGTTTTTGGATAATTTTTGCTTCTTAGAACAGAGTATATCGAACAAGTGGTCAACAAAAGGCATCATAATGTTTGTGGCATTCTGAGCAACGACTTTATTGTTGTCTTCTGTCAATTCACAAAGTGCCAAGAACGTTAATGAGATCTTCTTTTTGTCTGAAAATTCATGATTCAGGTTGTTGAGTTCTTCGGAGAGGAATTCGTTGAGAACAATCAAACCACATGGAAGCACAGCAAATTTAATGCAATATGATAAAACTTCTCTTTTAACTCTTTTAGAGTTAGTAACGAATAAATTCTGTAGACATGGAAGTATTGATTGAACAACAGGTGTCTTATCCATTTGAGAAATCATTTTTTCTTGTAATTTGAGATTTGGCTCTCTTGAAAGACCTGTCAAGATTCTTATTGCTGTGTCTTCAGTTGGATTTGAGTTGTGACATTTGATGATAAAATCTGCTGCAATTGTTCTAATTTCTAAGTTTGGATTTAACATGAACTTTGAATATTGCAAAATCAACTGGAGTGGAAGATGTTTGTTCATTTCTAACTTCAACAGTCCCTCGAAGGAACTGATTATTTGAGGTACAGTGTAATTTCTGTTGAATAATATTGAATTTATGTATTGAATTAATTGTTGATGTATAAAATCTGCTTCTGAAGGAAATATTCTAACCAGTTCATACAAGCTATCGATTAAAAATGGAGAAATCGATAATTTGAAAATATCTTGTAAATCTTTTCTAAAATTTTTTGGATTTGCGGTGAGTAATGCACAGTACGCATAAATGCAAGGTGGGCAAACAATATGCTTATAGATTATTGCACGCATTGAATTCAAAATTGATTTTTCTTGTTCAGAGAACTTTCCTTCACGCTGGAAAACAATTTCTCCGAGATTTATTGATGCTTGGCCCATTGCGAGAGATTTCTTTTTCAGCATTGGGAGAATGCAATTTAGAACCCTCTCATACGTGAATGAATTGTAATAATTCGGCTCAATCTTTAGCATGAACGATGTTAAGCACAAGCCAGCCAGTCTCTGCTGTTTATCTGTGCTCTTTAAATATGGAAATGGTAATTCTTTTGTTTCGCAAAATAATTGTGGATTTGGTTTGTAAGTATATAAAATGTCAATAAAATCTCGAACTGCGTATATTTCGCTTGGATGAGACTCTGCGATAACTTTGTGAACATAAGTTATAAGCAAATTCAAAACTTTTTCGCCTGAATTTGTATCTTTTAATAATAAATGCATAGACTTTTGGGCGAGTGTTCTAACCTCTTCAGTATCGCTCTGCATTCCATGAATAAAAGTTTCAACAATATTTCTAACATGTGAATTGAAACAGAGAGGAAACAATTCATACAGAAGATTAAATAACATAAATGAACCGACAAGAGCGATGTTATCGACTGAATCATTCCAATGCCAAATTGTATCAATTAATGGTTCGATAATAAGTTGTATCGAAACTCTTAGGATCTTGTTCATCCATCGAAGTATATTTCCTAAAGAATTGAAAACTTTTGGATCATTTGTAGGCTTAATATTGCCAATTTCTTGCGCAATTCTGCTGGCTTTCGTAATTTTGTTACCTAAATCGATTTCTATAATTGCTTCGCACAATTTTAAAACTGTTAGCGTTTTAATTGTCTCGGCATTTTTTACAAAGATTTCGTCGAATAAATTATTGAGAAATTCCTGTTCCTCGCATGTTTCTAACTTATCTTTATACTCTTTTTCGACAAAATCTCTGAATTTAATGATAGAAACTTCAAAAATTGGTTCATCAACTTGATCAATCAATGTATCTGCATAATTAATGTAATAATTAACGGTATCTGGTGATAAAGTTGAGATCCATATAGAACTATCGAAGGAAGACGAGAGCCTTCCCCTATCCATAATATTCTGACATATAAAGCCATTTTTGACGAATAAAACCAGTATTTGTCGTATAAAATTGATATTTGACGTATAACTCAAATTTTTGGCATATAAATTGATTTTTGACAAATAAATTCTAAATCCTTGTCGTGTAAAATTAAAACTATGGCTTGTAAAGTTATGAATCTGAAACGATAGAAAATTTTGTTAAAAATGAATTTGACAGTCGTACATGAGGGCACAGTTCCCATTTATGTTGCGATGTTAAGTTCAAAGCATAAAAACTCTGCCTTTCCGCTGATAAGTGTTGTATTAAATGAATATTCATTCGCTTTTTATGCATTATATTGTGAAATGGATGAGAATACAATAGTTCTTAACCCATCAACGATTGGTGAAGGTAAAGAAGTCACAATTTATATGTATGAACAACAAGAATTACGTCCAATACAAGAAGTTAGATTGAATCCAAAATATAAAGTAGTTTTAACAGGATTACCGGCGATTCCTGTTTGCTTTACATTCTTCACATACCATAATCGATTGAAATTTATGCAAATACCATGCAAATCACCTGGATTTATAAATTCAAAAACTAAATTTACGAAAGTACCTTCAATTTCATTAATTTCACTTCAAGAACTACCAACAGAACCACACATTTCATCCAGAATTGTAAAAATGATACAAAATAGATTCACAATTCACAGTAAGACTGCTTTAATAGTTGGAGGCCCAGGATGTGGTAAATCTACATTAATTAAGTATGTTACAAAGAATCTTCAACAAGTTAGACAACTTGATTTAATTTTATTTTCATCACAATTGGAATTCAATCAATATGATCATATCGAGGATGTTTTCTCTTTGGAAGATGGCGTCATTGTCATAGATGATATTGATATTCTTAATGCTCATCCAAAAGCAACATCCACTGTCGTTGAAAAGATTAACTCATGCCACAACAAACCTATCATTGTTATTGCCACATCACGCACATCACCATATTCTTTACTCCCAGAGCTGTCATCTGCTTTTGAAACATCAATATCGTTTGGTGCACTCACATATAACGAAAGATTCGAAACATTATCTCAGTTGAATCTCACTCATAAACAGAAGGAATTTATCGCAAAGGAAACAGCAGGAACAAGTAGAAGTGAATTTGATACGATAATTCGAGTTCTTAAGTCAAATGAATTCAATGAAGAAAAGTTTATCAACCTTCTCCGGATAATAGCGACTTCAGAAAAGCCGATGATGCTTCGGCAGTCATCATCTGAAGTTCCGGTTGTTTGCGGATACGAAAATGAACAAAAGGAAGTTAAATTGATTTTAGATGTTACGTTTTCTAATGATGAGAATCGCCATAAAATGCTTCAATATAATGGCATCTTATTAAATGGACCTTCTGGAAATGGAAAATCTCTTATTGTAAAGAAACTGGCCTCACTCTTTGATGTTCCATTCTTCATTGTAGAATTCGATAAGATATTTTCAAAATATCTTGGTGACTCCGAAAAGGCAATTCGTGATGTTTTTTCTGCTGCTAGATTCTTTTCTCCAAGCGTTATTATCATTGAAGACATCGATGCTTTAGGTGGTAAAAGATCAGATGAAAGCGGTGTTGGTGGAAGAGTTCTTTCGGCTTTACTGAATGAGATTGATGGTGTAACATCAAAATCGAAAGTTGTTGTCATTGCCACAACAAATGCGCTAAATCTTGTTGATTCAGCTCTTGTTAGACCAGGAAGATTTGACAGACTTATTGAGATAGGAAATCCAAATGCTCATGACAGATTAAGTTTATTCCAGCATTTGAAAGGCAAAACACCACTCGCTGAAGACGTAAGTCTTGATGAGCTTGTGAAGATATGCGATGGTATGAATTGCAGTGAGATCCAATCTTTCTTTAGATTTGCTGCGTTGAAGGCACTCAGAGAAGGTCAAAATGCTGTCTCAATGCAATACTTCATTGATGGAAAAGAGAGAATACAGGAAAAAAAGAAAGTTATGAATTTGTTAAGGAAGAAATAAGGCTTTATATTATTCATTTATAGAAATAAAAAAGTATTTGTTTATTTGAAAAACAGACAAATATTTGGATAATTCTATTAATTTCACGCGCTTTCTTTATCAGCATATTCTTTGATAATTTTAGCAGTTTCTGGATCTATGAAGTTGCACAGTTGGTAAGGAGTGTGATTAAGTTTTGATGTGATATTTGCTTTAGCTCCTTTTTCAAGTAGGTAAATGATGTTTTTTGCATTTCCTTCAGCAGCTGCATAAAACAGAGCAGTTTCGTTTGTTTCACTCTTTGCATTGATATCGGCGCCTGCTTCAATAAGCTTCACCATAATACTATAATTAGCTGCAGCAACTTCCATCAATGGTGTTCTACCTTTATTGTCTTTTGCATTTACATCAACTTTGTTTTCCAAAAGCATATCTACAATTTTAACGAGACATTTTCTAGCAGCAATATGAAGTAATGTGACTCCTGTTACTGCATCGTGATCAGTAAGCTTCAGACCCTCGCCCTTTAAAAACTCAATAATTTCTAAAATCTTCTTATTTGATGATATCATTTCATCAACTGCAAAACCAGTTGGATTTTCGATTTTATGGCCAATCTCTCTGAGATACTGAGCACATTCCATATGCCCATATTTTAGCATCTCTTTGAGAAGTGTTTTAGAATTGGATGGGACTCCATACTCCATAAGGTATTTAAATACAGGAAGTCCAAATGAGCCAGCAACATATTGATAACTGACTGGTGCATGATCTGTACGACTGTCGATAAAACTGAGAAGATATTCTGTTGACATGAAACTATACAAATTATCCTTTTTATATGGATCAATATTATATTGTTCAACTATCCACTGTCCAATTTTGTTTTTTGAATAATTAAACGCAATATCTGCATGGCCATCAGTGTTGGGCAGAATTCCGCGTTCAATTATCAATTGAATGATTTCTTCGTTTCCTCCAATAATTGCATGGAACATAGTGGTATTAGTGCATTCAAGATCGTGAGTGAGCAGAAGTTTGAACATATTGACGGCACATGCTTCTGCTGCAAAATCAAGCAATCCTGGATTGAGCTGATTAGATGCAGCTAAGCTGTTAATGTATTCAACATCATCATTAATGAAGTACTGTAAGTTTTCAATTTTTTCACCATAAAAAGGTTGAGGTTTTTCATTAAACAGTGCTTCCAGTAAATATCTACGAAACTCATTTATTATCTTATAGTTATACTGAAATCTTGAGACAATATGTTTAATATATTCTGAATACTTTGGTAAATTTTGTTTTAGCTGCTCAACAACAGCGTCGAGATTCTTCCCGTTGTATGATGCAATGATGTTATCGATATTTATCAATTCTTGGCATTCCTTTCGAGTCTCTTCTGAAACAGGCATAAAATGTTTTATGCCGTGTAAACAAAATATTGACATGTAGAGACACAAGTTTCTATGTTAATGTATCATTTAAAATAATGGTATTTATAAAATAAACATATCCCGACATTTATGTATCATAAAAATTACAAGTCTGTGATTAAAAATTAGTCAGATTCGTTGTCACCATTAGCATTTTCCTCTCCTTCGTTCGGGAAGAGCTTCTTGTCCTTGATATAGAGTACAGTGTTGACATAGAATTTCTTAATCTCAGGTGGGACAACCGATTCGAGCTTGAGACCTTTAGAAATTATGACTTCGTGCTTTTCGTTGATAAGTTGCACAAGCGCATTGATCCAAGTTTCGTTAAGTCCAGCTCCGACCTCCTGGAAATATGCTGTCGATGACAGCACAATGTAGAAACCTTTGAGCATTGTCGTCTGGTCTGATGCAGATGCAGCGACGCGAGACGCTTTGGCAAGGCAGGCTTGAACTTTGTCTGATTCCAAAACTCTCTTGTCTTTCCTCCAGAAGAGTGCTGCACAGTTGCAAAGGGCTTGAATGGATTTGATAGGATCAGTAATGGATGAAACGGCATTGCAGAGAAGAGCATTAACTTCAAGCTCAAGAGATGTTGAAGAAGTAACATAATGTAGAAGGGCTGTAAGGCATTGGTCCTTTACATTGCCATCAGGAAGTCTCTGCCAGATTTCTATTGCGCTGTTGAGGAACTCGTTTGCAAAGCTATCAAGCTTCACAGCATCCATCTCTTTAGAAGCCTCAAGGAACAAATAGAACGGAGCAACAGAACCAGGTTCGGCACTATTCCTTCCATATGTGTTAATGAACTTGAGTAATTTCATTCTCTCGCTGTCATCTGCCTGATCCATTAACTTGATCGCTATGAAGCCGATCGGAAGAACAGCTCTTCTGGCTGCTTTCTCCTGGGCATCATCCATAGCATTGGCGAGTTCCTGTATCAAGCTCATAGTGCCAGCAATGGAGCCCGCATCAATAAGGTGGAACATAGCAAAGAAGCATGAGGTACCTGGTCCGTCTCTAACGAGTGTTGCAGTCATTGAGAGAACAAACTTCAATGTATCCATGCTATCGATCTTTGTGCCGCCTTTGTTGAAAAGATCACAGACGAGTGCAGCGATTGACATTCTGTCTGGTGGCATGAGACGTTGAATGAGTGTTGGAAGATACTCAAGTGAGAACAAAGGCACTGCATTCTCAAAGACCATGAGTGGCTCAGCAAGGAAGTCGCGCAACTTGAAGGATGCTTCTGGAGCAGTAAGTGCATCATCGCCAATTGCGAGATCAATATGGAAGTCAGTGAACTTCATTAAGGCCTTGACATTCTTAACATCTGTTGGATCAACCTTCAGAGCAAACTTCAAAAGTTTCTGGAGTGTTTCGAACTTATCAACAAGAGCAAGATGGCCTTCTGAGTTGAACAATTCTTCGATGTTCTTAGCAATAACAACAAAAATGTTGCTGGCCTTTTCAGTGTCAACAAGATGGCCAAGGTAATTCAAGAATCTTTCCAACAACTGATTGACAATATCCAGAATTCTAACACCTTGTTCAACTTTTCCAAACATGGAGAAGAGATCGTCGATTGTTGCAACGTGGTATTCCTCTGGGAACGCCTGTATAATTGATTGCAGAATGAACTCCTGAGCAAGCGAGTCTTCGCATAATTCAACATGTTTTGCAATGAAAGGAAGTATGATTGTAGAATAGTTGTTGATGGTCAATCCGTGGAGTGATGATATACGTTGGATATTAGTGCCAATTAAAACGCTTAACTCAACACGCTGTTCTCTACGCGAATCTCCAGCCATGATATCTTCGATTCTTACCCACATTCTGTTCATCTGCGCGAAGTTTCCGAGAAGGAAGTCCAGTGAACGTTCTGTCTCAATCTCGTTCGAGTCGGGTAAATATTGTTTAAATATTGAGAGAATGTAATGCCTTAAGAAAAGGGCCCTGATTGGATCTTGCGCTTGCTTAGTCATGTCTGTGAGATCGTCTAATATATCCAAAATCCTCACGATTTTGCGAGCGGCCATTTCGGGTGCGATTGTGTTCATTAAGTATAGTCTTTCGAGTGCACTTTCGTTATATTGTACTGTTTCGTATAGCTCTGCAATCAATTTCGAAGGAACTTTTAAGTCGTCCTTTAATGCGTTATTTAATTGGAACAAAGCAGTTGAAATAGGGTGGTAAAGTTCGTAATAGTTACGTGGCGTGAGTGTGTCTGTTTGTAATATATCAATTAAATTAATGGCACGCGATATGGCGCCGTTAACATCGCCATTATCGAGGCATCTGTTCATTAAGAAAGTATAGCCATCTATTTTCTCGAGACTTTCTTCGACATATTTCTTTTGTACCTCATCATTAGTGAATTCTTCTGGTGAATCAATAGCAATTTCTTTCTCTTCTGATGTCATTGCTATTGTGAAAAGTGACATTGATTTCATATATTTTACATTTCGAAATGAGATAATTTACATGTCAAAAAAATTGTTATTTTTGATAAAAGTGCCTCATCAAAAGAGTTTACATAGCAAAAATACTTTACAATAAAGTTAATTGTTTTGATATTTTCATCAAAAAATGAAACTCTGATATATAAAGAATGACATTATTTCCACCTTTTGAATTTCCTATTCTTACATGACAAAAATTTTGCTTGTAAACTATTTAATTTATGTCACTTTTGTTAAGATTTTTTTGGAAAATAGAAGTCGAATTAGAAGAAGCTAGCTCTGCGTTAGATAATAAGGCAATAACTCGTTTAGTTAATGAAGAAGAGGAAGATGAAGAGATTGTGATTCCTGATGACGCAATAGAAAGAGTTCAATATTTGTTTGAGCCATTACTTCAAATACCAATGTGTGAAACATATGACCCACTCATTGTTCAGTCTTTTACGGCAACATTAAAAGATTTATGCTCATTTGTGGAAAGTTTTAAATTTTCTGCTTGTAACTTTCTAATTGAAGTCAATACCCATCAATACATATTTTTGCTTTTTCAGAAAACAGCTGAACCAGAAGTTTTATCGCGCTGCTGCGAATATTTTGCATATTTTACAAGTTACTACGATGATCTTGAAAATTTTGCATGTGATGGCTTTTTAAACAAGCTTGAAATTACAATTCAATCATCAGATTCAGAAACTGTTAGATATTCAATTGATATTCTTCATAATCTTTTAACTGAGCCTTCGGTATTCAAATCAGTTAAAATAGCACTTTTATTTGCAGCAATTGGATCTGTTTCCGATGATGACCCTTCAGAGAAATTATTTTTCATGCGATATCTCTTAAAATATGATTTAAATGAAAATGAATTATTAGAAACTACACGATTTGCAATAGGCTTATTAATGGAACAGCAGAATCATATGCAAATACAAATTGAAATTGTGAAATTACTTCATCAAATAGGTATATTAGCAACTGCAAATCCCAACATATGGGCTAAAATCGATGAAATGTTTTCCGAGAATGAGGTTCGCGAGGTGATAAACTATGTTACCAATGAAATGATGACAATTCAAGCTTGTTCATTCTTATCGAAGCTTGCAATCAACACCAGCAAAACCGAGTTTATTGTAGAGCAACTTGAGCAAAGGCTTTGTATATTTATACATTGCGTAACACCTTGCAAAGAAAGATATGCATGTCTACTATTCTACTGGGATATTTTGAGATTCATGGATTATATCCCTGAACCTCAGATCGTTAAAACAATATATGAACTATTGGACGTTGGAACATTTGATGAAATGATTTTAGCTACAAAATATATATGCTTTGTTGTTTTGAAAAGTCCTGACTTTGCTAGAGGTATCATGTTTGCTGATGATTCGCCTGCGCAATCTCTTAGCATCGAAGTATTTGGAACACATCTAATAGAGAAAATGTTTGATGTTCTTATTAATAGCCAAATTGATTCAGAAGGAATGGAAATAATCACTCGTGCAATGAGTTACCTCGTATTTCACAAGCATGACTTGCTTGAGGAAATTGTCAATGATGAATTTCTTTATGAACAGTTCAGTGAAGTATGTGATAATACTACATTGACAAAAAACAAATCAGTGAAGGAAACATTGATTGAGATTGCACATCAAATCATACAGTATAAAGAGAAGATAGAGAAAGAGGAATAAATGTTTTGTATTATCAATAATCGGTTTTTTAAATTCCTAATGTAATCCTCACCTGCTCGATATTTTTATCAAATATAAGATACATCTGTAGGATTTCATCGAATGGAGCACCTCTCAAATCCATTAAAGTTCTAACTTCGTCATCGTTGAGAGAATTAAGTGAATCCTGCAACTCTGGGTTAACTCTTGGCCTTCTAAGTGCAGGAGGCTGTGGAGGAGGAGTGTCTTCAATCTGTGCTTCTCTCTTATTTTCAAGAATGAGCTCTAATCTTCGCCTTGCACGAGCTAAGTCTCTTTGATAATCTTGCTGCTTTCTTTGATGTTTTCTTTCATTTTCATGGAGAGACCGAATAATTCTTTCTTTCTCATACTCAGATGTTTCTCGCTGGCGGTCAGCATTAATATTTGCTTGAGCTTGCTCAAAACTGCGATTATCTTCTTCAATTGATTGCTCAAGTCTTCTAATTGATTCACGAGCATTGCGTTCATTGTTCGGCGAGTATGTTGTGTCCTCTGTCATAAAGCTTTCCTCGTTAAAATGAGGAGCATATGGTGTATTTGGTTTTGGAATGTCCTCACGTTTAAACATCATAGCAATTCTGCGAACTTGCTCATCTGAAAAGATTAGCCTAATGAATGCTGGTAATTGGATAACATTTTCATCACCATCAAGAAATGATTCAATTGCTTGTTCTGGATCGTAATTGTGCCTACGAAGTGCTTTGATAACGTCTTCTTGTGCGAAGCCTGCGGATGTAAGCTTCGAAACGAGTTCAGCCATATTTGGAGGGTCTTTTCTTGAACGCATCTTTTCACGTGCAATCACGTTTTCATAGGTATTGTATACTTTTGGTTTCGTAATTGTGGTGTTTTTCATCGACTGATCGATCGTTTTTTGGAGTTCTTGGATTCCTTGTGAAACTGGATTTCTTTGACTCTGTGTAACTACTGGACACCGCTTGAAAACAATGGGGCAGTACATCTTCGCTAACTCTTCATACGAATAATCAGGAGAAATTATATAATTGTTGATATAAAAGAGGAATTTTTGGTTTTCGACACCCAGGCTTTTGCCAAGCTTCTCGGATACTTCGTCTGGATTGAATGGTCCCGATAAATCTAAATTAAAACTGTTTCCTTGTAGGGAAACAAAGATCAATTTTACCATTGTAATAGTCACCTTTTTAAAATTTTAAAATTAAATTTTCCATATTTACGTGATAACAACAAATATGCATGGTAATGTTCATGTTTGCAACAAAATTTTGACCAGTTGCATAAATCATTCATTTGCTTGAAAGATTTGAGAACTGGGAGTATAGCTGGTGATGATAGGACAGACAGGAATTACGATTATTCAATAATCATATTCGGACTAAATATAATTATAAGACGGGAATGAAATTTGACATGAACTAAGATATGTGATCATATCTCAATTAGTCACTACTTTCATCCATAACGCCTGGATAACTTCTAATCAAATTTTCTAAATCCATTAATTTTTCACGAAGATGAGCTTTCTTCATTTCGTAGTCAGTATTCAGGTCAAGGAGAATCTCAATTTCTGCACGAAGTTGCTCATTCTCTTCGATATATTCCTGGCGGCGTTTTTCTGTCATTTCGACACAAGCTGCTTCATAATCTGTTCCGAGATTGAACCAGAAACCATCAACCCATCTATAATGCAAATCATTGAGATTTAATTCGAAGGGTGTTAATGCTTCTGGAGTAAAATTGAAATAGAAGTTCTGTGGCTTTCTTTTGCCAAAGTTTCTTTCCAAAAATGTTGGTTTCGTCCATCTTGCAATTGGAATAGGATTGTTTCCATAATCTGGCACATTAGGAAGCGGAAATAGATCATCTCTCTGGGCCGATACATCCGTTAACGATGAGATTGATGTAAGATGCTCTTTTGAAGACGATTGATTTGAAGATTCATCAACATTTGATGATGAAATCGAATCCATAAACGTAAGTATGTCACTTTTGATGAACAATTGTCATGTAAATTATTACTTGGCAAATTTCTCAATGATATTAAAACTCCATATACTTTATTGATAAATGTCAATATAATGTATATGAAACTAACATATTAACTTAATAATGGCGAAATGATATATATTGCTTAAGTTGATCAATTCTCAAATGGTGGGTTGATACGAAAGGAAATCTTAAAATGGAGTATAACCCTAATGTCAGATAACAAAAATGTGACATAAAATGTTGTTCGAAATTATTTTCTTGGCGGTATCAATTCTGGTTTTATATTACTACATCAAGTATTTTTATATTCCAAAATCGACCCTCAATACCCTGTTAACGACGTGGGGTGAAAATCTTGACAAAGATAAAATTCTGCCAGAATATCCAAGACCACAATTCAAGAGAGACTCTTTCCTCAATCTTAACGGAACATGGCAGTATGCCATTCGCGATTCCAAAGATGCACAGCCACAATCCTACGATGGAATTATTTTAGTTCCATTCTCTCCAGAATCTCCACTTTCACAGGTGAAGAAACAATTGAAGCCTGGTCAGAAACTCTGCTATTATAGAAAGTTTACTATTGGAGAAGAATTTAATCTTGGCAAAATTATTTTGCATTTTGGTGCTGTTGATCAATCATGTGAGGTTAAAATTAACAGCATTATTGTAGGATCACATGATGGAGGCTATCTTCCATTTTCATTCGATATCACTTCATTTATTTCTGTTGGGGAAAACGAGATCCAAGTTATTGTGATTGATAACCTCGATCAGAATGGCGCAGCCTATGGAAAGCAGACATTGAACAGAGGAGGCATATGGTACACAGCAACAAGTGGTATTTGGCAAACAGTTTGGATTGAGTCTGTTCCTGACGTTTATTTGAAGTCTGTAAAGATTGTTCCTAAGTACGATGACTCTGCTGTCACATTCATTGCTGATGCTACCAAGGATGCGGAGGGAACTGTTACTGTATTTGATGGAAAAGAGGAGATTGCATCTACAAAATTAACAAACCAAGCTGAGTCCACAATTCGTTTCACAACATTCAGGAGTTGGTCTCCCGAAAGTCCATATCTTTATAAAGTTGTGTATGTCTATGGAGAAGACAAAGTCGAAAGCTATTTCGGAATGAGAAAGTTCTCTATTGAGAATCATGAAGGATATCCAAGACTCTTCTTAAACAACAAGCCATACTTCCACAATGGACTTCTTGATCAAGGTTATTGGTCAGATGGTCTTTACACAGCCCCATCTGATAAAGCATTGAAATATGATATCGAGAAAATGAAAAACCTTGGTTTTAACATGCTTCGGAAGCACATCAAAATCGAGCCTCTCAGATGGTACTATCACTGCGATCAGATTGGAATGCTTGTCTGGCAAGATGCTGTTTCTGGTGGGTCACCATACAATCCTCTTGTTATCCAAGTTCTTCCATTGGGCCTTGGAATTTGCAATGTCAAAGACGATAACTACAAATATTTCGCCAGAACATCTCAAATTGGACGTGAAGCATACTACAGAGATCTCAAAGAAATGATTAATCATCTCTATAACTGCACTTGCATTGCTACATGGGTCCCATTCAACGAAGGATGGGGTCAGTTTGATGCTGCTAAGGCTGTTGAAGAAATCAAAATGATTGACGACTCCAGATACATTGATCATGCTAGTGGTTGGCATGACCAAGGTAAGGGAGACTTCAAGTCGCTCCACATCTATTTCAAGCCAGTTAAAATCAATGAAGATAAATTTGGAAGGCCAATTGTTTTATCTGAGTTTGGTGGATATTCTTTAGGAACACCAAATCACAATGGATCGAACTACCAGTTCGGTTATGCAAAATTTGCTGATAAAGAAAAGCTCAATGATGCTATCGAAAAGCTCTATCGAACAGAAATCATTCCACAAATTCCAAATGGACTTTCAGCGACTGTTTATACACAAGTTTCTGATGTGGAAGATGAAGTTAATGGATTACTCACATACGATCGCAAAGTCTGCAAGGCGGATCCTATTAGATTCCAGACATTCCTCAGCGAACTCAAGATTTGAAATAAATGATTATATTCCTTCAATAAATAAAATCGAATAAGTAATATTGATAATATAATCAATCAGCTTGAAATATATCAATAACAAAGCAGTTGGGTGGTCGTTGTTGAGGTATTGGTTAGATTTGATTAATCATTGTTTGAAATGAAGTATATTTAAAATGTCAGATTTTTATATTTACATGTCAAATGACAAAGGAGGATGGTTAAAAGGGCAAAATTTTATGTAATTTAGATATGACACTATTGGGCGGGATGATTGACATTGAAATTTTGTAACCGAATGATAAAAAAACGATGACAGATCTTGGCTCTTTACTGTCTACCGACTCTGATTTAGACAACCCAAATGTAAACAACAAATGCATGTACAACTTCAGGAAGTGGTCATCCATCTTTTTTGGCGCGTTTTCATACATTTTCGTATATTTCCATCGATTTTCAACAGCCGTCCTCGCTGATGAAATGGCAAAGGATTTTAACGTTCCAAAGGATAAAATAGGTATATTGGCGTCAATGTACTTCTGGCCTTATGGTTTAATTCAGCCATTCGTTGGATCGCTTGCTGACATCATCGAACCAGGCTATATGATTGGTGCCGCTAACTTAATCTCAGCTATTGGAACACTTTTATGCTCTTTTTCACCAAATCTTTCAATCTGCTGCATTGGTCGATTATTAGTTGGCCTCGGATGCAGTTCTATCTTCGTCCCTACGAATAAAATCGGTGCAAACTGGTTCTCCGCAAAGCAATTTCGCTTCTTCTCGGGCTGCATGATCGGTGTCGGAGGTGTTGGCTCATTGCTCTCTCAGTATCCTCTTTCATTACTCGGTCACGCTATAGGATGGAGAACATGCCTCCGTGGTACTGCAATATTAGGATTTTGCCTGAGTTTGGTGGCATTCTTCTTTGTTAGAGGACATCCGGCGAAATTCGGATTCAAGGGACATACTGCACTCCTTCCAACACCGAAATTCACCGAAATCTTCGTTCAATTGTTCAAGAACCTTGGAAAAATTATCACAATCGGCAACTTCTGGCTCTTGGCATTATACATGTTCTTCGCTCCAGGCGTGTTTATGGTCATTTCATCGCTGTGGGGCGTTCCTTACCTAGAAAACATTCACCATCTTACAAATAATCAGGCAAGTATCCTTCAAATGTCGCTTTCCTGCTCGCTAATCATCGGCTCTCCGACAATTCCTATCATTGCTGAGTTCACGCACAGCAGAAAGTGGACACTATTTGGTGTTTGCGGCATGGCTGGATTGTGCTGCACATATCTTGCCTTGTGGGGTCAAAACTCACCGGTATGGGTCATCGGTGTCATGTACTTCCTCTCGTGCTACGGTGCATCTGCGAACCAGGGCTGTGCACTTGCTTTGTTCAAGGAATTCTCTGATGATTCACTCGCAGCGACACTCGTTGGCGGAGGCAACACTCCACCATTCATCGGCGGTGCTGTCCTCCAGATTCTCAGTTCGGCCGTTATTGGTACATTCGATCATACCCAAACAAACTACCCGAATGAAGCTTACGCTCTTGGATTATGGGGACTTGCAGCTTTATGCTGTTTTCTCGCTATGTTCTTTGTTATGTTCTTGAGAGAGCCAAGAGTCAACAATAAATAGTTAGTATATATCCTTCTTTAAATAAATGATTTATAATCTTTTCATAAATCTTAATCCATTCATCAATTTTAATATTTGTAAAAAAGTATTACCAAAATTTTGGGCTTCTTATTCATCACATCAATAAGCCTCTGTAAGATGATGAAACTTCACCTTTTAAAAGGTGATCACAGGAACTAAATAATAAAATCAATAGAGAAATGGAAATAGTGAATAAATATCGTTATGTTTTCACTTAAAATTTTCGATTTGATTTTCAAATTTTGCTCGTTACAGTTGGTTCTTTGTGTAATTTTCTCATTTTCGATTTCTTTTGATTCTCTGTGTTCCAAAATCAAAGTCCGTACATTTTATCAAGATTTTACTTTAATTTTTTTTTCATTGGGTATGAGCGATGATTATTTAAATCCAGAGTCCGATTCAACACACAATGATGATTCAAGCCAACCTAAAGCTACTGAAATTGTTGTTTCAGGGTCTTCTACACAGAAAATGGAGCCAATTTCTTCACCGAGATTCAGGAAAAAGAAAACCCAAGAGAATACTGTACAGGAAGCCAAAACAAAGAAAACGCGATGCTGTTTGATCATATAGACTATGTTATTCTTTCGATTTTCGACATTTATTCTCTTTATTTAATTATGAACAAATATTGAACAAATTGCGCTTGAAATCAGCTACACATGATATTAATCAAAGATCAATGATATACATTTTACAAATTTTGTACCATGCAATTATTGCACGTGTTACTATCGACAATATTACATAAATAAACACAGCAGCGCCAATACATCGTACTGTTCTGCATAGAGTTTCTGTATACATCACATTAAAGTAAATTTTCTATCTTTTAAAAAATTTTAGTCTTCTTTTGATTTGGTAATATAAACAATGATAAAACCAGTATCTAAAGAGAATCGCAATAATGTCAGCACGTCATACTGCATACTCCGATGAGAGTTTGTGCTTATAATCGGATTTACTCAAGTATGAAAAGAAGAAACAATGGAATGGGTCAAAATATAGAGATTTACATCGATTTCAGACAACAGGTTTGCAAAAATCTCCCGTGTGGATTTCAAATGTTTACTGTAAGTCGCATCGACGACTAAATTCAATGGAGTAAATAACAAATTTTGAAAACCTGTTATTATTTTTTTTTTCTTCTTCTTATTTTCCTAGTTATCTCTTTCTTCACAGTCTTCTGCTCCCATCATATTGTCCGCTACCATAACCTTATTCGGTGGGTTGAAGAACATAAGATACGAGCATATGAGTGCGGCTGTGGAAATTTTTCTTTGGAAGAGGTCCCATTTAAATGATGGGATTCTCTCGAAGCACTTCTTCAACTGATCGAGTGACTTCTTGTAGAGAATTCCTAGGCTTGAGACTACAACAACTGTCAGGTATGTTTGCTTCTTGAGAACCTGGCTAACTTTGAAGCCAAGGTCCTCATACTTCGCAAGCTTTCCTTGGTATCTCTCTTCAAGATTTGATTTCTTCATTCCAGATCTTGAAGAGTAGTTGTCGTATGGGACTGTAATCTCTACTATATCAATTCGATTGGCTGTC